>PVIR01002212.1:0-94340 GCA_004026965.1 Petromus typicus
TCTCCACACCCAGTATTGTTATGTGGTTACCGGGGATTGAACCCAGGTCCTTGCGCTTGCAAGACAGGCGCCGGAACCACTGAGCTATATCCCCGGCCCGATTCACCAATTTGGACCTCTCTCTGGTGGTGGCTACTAAAGCTGAACAGTCCCTACGTTCAACAACTCTACTCCTGGATATATATCCAATATTAGCAGTTTTCTTTTGGTTCTCTTTATATTCTCTGTAGTTTCTGCTTCCTTGAATTTGTTGCAGTATAATTTACTACCTATCTGTTTATAAGTGCAAGATCTTCATTGTGGTTGATATCTTTACGTTTTAAAATGCTTTCTTGCTGAATGTTTCTTGCCTTAAACTCAATCTCGTTTGATTTGGAGGATGCCAATTGTGTCTTCTTTCTTGCTACTTGCCTTTATATGTTTTTGCTAACCCAGCTTTTCCAGTTTCCGGGCTTTGTGTAGCGAGGCCCCATCTGTCCTGTACTGACTGACCGCCATCACTGCTGAGGCGCTAGCCTTGACTGGCTTAGGCCTCTGCCGGTCCAGTTTGTCACCAAGTTCTTCACCTTTCAGAATGCACAGGTGTCTCAAGGATTTGAGCCGGTGGGGGGAAAGCAGCTCCTTTCCAGAGAGATCACCATCTCTGGGAGGAGGGAGGTCTCCTTGGATGATACGAAGTTTCTAGAAC
Source organism: Petromus typicus (assembly GCA_004026965.1). NCBI lineage: Eukaryota > Metazoa > Chordata > Mammalia > Rodentia > Petromuridae > Petromus > Petromus typicus. The sequence continues at coordinate 689 of PVIR01002212.1, forward strand.
CACTCCTTTCATTTGTACTCAAGACGCCTCTTCCCTTTATCTTGGGTGTAGGTAACAGAAAACCCAGTTAAAAATAGTTTAAGTCACAAAGAACATGACTCACATCGCAAGAGTGCCAAAGGTGCAGTGGTTTCAGGTTGGCTGACTCAGAGGCTCATCCACCTCATGAAGCCTTCATATTCCTTCTGTATTTCAATTACATCAACCTCAGAATGTTGACCACTCCCTTTAAGGATCCAAAATAGCAGCTTCCTAATGTGCCCAACAAGATCCAATAGCTTAATAAGTATCCACATTTACAGGCTACCATGTGATGTGTCAAAACATGTGTACAGTATGTAATGATCATATCAGGAAACTTGGCATATCCATCAACTCAAGCACATTCTTTCCTTGTGTTGTGAACATTCAAAATTTCTCTGCCAGCTATTTTGACACTGCTAACTGTGGTCAATTATAGTTACTCTACTGTGTTGTAAAACATTAGAATTTTTTTTCCTCCAGGAGGTTGGATATCTTATGAAGGAGGGAATAAAACTTTCCCAGGAGCCTCCACTGCACCTATCTCCCATCTATTGGCCATAGTACATTCTGACTCTCCATAGAAAAGGAAAACCGCATGTGAGGCTCGGCAAAGCCAGATTCTGACCCTGTCACAGGGGAGGGACCCAGCCCCACAAGGCACGTGAACAACCCAGTTTCTGGATAAGGCTGGAGAGCTGCTGGCTGGAAGTCAGGGGACCCTGGATGCCAGGGGAGCCCCCAGCAGGGCCAGCTGCCACGCTCCCTGCTCACCCAGGATTTTGCCATATGCAGCCTCACACCTTCTAGTGGTTCCTTGGAAAGCCTTGGACAGCCTGCACCAGATGGTACTCATTTGGGCGTCACTGGAAAGATGGGCACATGGTCACCTCTTGATAAATGAGGAGGGGAATAAGGTGATAACTGGAAGACAGGTTGGTGGGAGGGCAGCGAAGGCACTTTTCACGGAATTAGGGAGAGGAAAACACTGTCATTATAGAGCAATTTGTTTTTAAAAGACACACAGTCCTTACATCAAGGAAGCACCAAGTAAAAGGAGGGTCAAGCTGGGCAGGCCCCAGTGCCAGCCACACCCATCAACAGTGACACAGTTACACCCTCCTGATGACTCAGGTAACTTTGTTCGAAATTTCCGTCTCTGGATTTTGTAGCTATTGTAAGAATTGAAATAGCCTTATATTTGTTACTAGTCAGTTACTACTATATTTATTTAACTTTGGGGATTATTATTTCTTACAAAGTCCCACAAGGAACGCAGCTTAATTACCTATTTTAAATAGTGTAAATAAGCAACTGCACGTGAGTATGGGTGTGAGAGTAAGTGATGATGTATGCGTGCGTGCATGTGTGCGCGTGTGTGTGTGTGTGTGTGTGTGTGTATGTGTGTGTGTACAAACAAGAACAGTGGGGCAGGGAGGAAGGCAGGCCAGCTGAGGCCCCAGTGGTGAGCAGTGAGCATGCAGTGGGTATAAAAGACATCTGTGAAGTCGGGGAAGGTACATATTCCCCACCCTTGATGATGGCCCTTAGTGGTTTGCTGGCTAACCTTAGCTCTAGACATGAGTGAAGATACCTCCAGATGATTTCTGTCCCCTTATGGAGTTGCCCTGGCCTCTATGTCTTCCCAACAGAGACTGGAGATGTGAATCCAGGACAAGTTGTCCCCACATAGTTCTTGCTAACCCCAGAGAACTATGACTGTGAAGGAACAGCTGTCTTGGGCTGTAGGTTTTTGTTCATTTGTTACCAGTGGAGATCTTCAGAACGGTAGCCAGATGCCCATCCACTTAACTGTTTGAAGCAACTGGTCTTATGAAGGAACAGTTGCTTATATTTTGTGTTTCAAGTACATCTAAGGTGTTTCTAATAGTTTTTATTTACTCTAAGAAGTCAGTGGTGAAATTTTACCATTCTGAAAAGTCCCTGAACACAAATTCTCCATACAAAGTGCCAAACTTGTGTCCATTAAATGTGTGGTTTATAAAAATGTTACTCATGAGTGTGAAGTAGGAGCGGCCCACAACACGTTCATCCTCTACTTGTGACCAAGGCTCGGAGAGTGTTTGCTGTGGTCTACTGTGAGGTCTGTGGGGAGGGAGGCTGACACGCTGGTTTCCCTGAAGGAAGACATAAGAAAATATATGCAGCTGCTGTCGGAGGCTGGTGGAGGAAGGGAAGGAAGGTAGGCAGGAAGACATTCTAGCAGACTGCTTGGAAATGGTCTATCTCTGACTGGCTAAAAGAAAAAGCTCACACCAGATCTCAAAGAAAAACGCCCTCAGGCTCTACCTAAGACACTGGTATTAAACAACATGTCTTGGAAGCTTGAAGATACAAGCATCAATAAATATATACAGCACAAAGGCAAAATGGAAAAAAACCAAAAACCCAAGAATTGGCACCCTTGAAATCAAGCAAGGTTGAATTAAAGGCGAGAAATATTAATAAGGCAAAGCAGGACATTTTATAAGGATGGAAGAATAAATTGCAGTGAAGAGCTATCAGTTATAAGTGGATTTAAAGTAAATGAAGTAGCAAAAACAGAAAATACAAAGGAAAGTAGAAAGAAAAATATTACTAGTAGAAGATTTTAATTCTTTTATCTGAGTTCATGATGGGCAGAAAAAATAAGAATAGTGAGCACTAAAATAGCATAATTAATAAGATCAATATTATAATTATATATTCAAATACTGAATAAAAGAATGTATTGTCTTTAAAGTACTTATTCAATAATAACAAAAATATGACTTCATTAGATTGAAATAATACTTCATTTACTTGCAAAGTGGAATAATGTAGGTAAAAGTCTCTGATAGTAATTCAAAAAAATTAGAAGTTGATTTTAAATAATTATAAATCTAAAACCCTTATCATCTGGAGAATTTAAATGCCCAACTAATTCTTTGGTCAAAAAGGAAAAATCCACAAAATGATCACATAGCACACAAATACTAGCATCTACAGGATATACCTAAATCAGTGCTCAGGAAATCAGGTCAAGAACTAATTTTTTATTATAAAAATAATAATCATATATATATGATTATATATATGTGATTATATATATATAAGTTGATCTATTCAAATATGGAAGAAAATATAAAATTTAAAAAAATGAAATTAAAAGTATCATAAAGAACTCCTTTACTTAACTCTATGTATAATATATTAAATAAATTAAACAGAACAGAAACAATTCTAAACAGAAAAATTAACACATAGAAAATAGAAAATGTTATTAATTCTGGAAGAGTATCAATCCATACAGTGTCTCAGGTAAATTTCATAAACCATCTGAGGGACTGATCATTGTATTTTTTTGAGAGATCTCATATGTCAGGCTGGCCTTGGGTCACTACGTAGCTCGTGGTCCTTCTGCCTCTGTCTCACGGGTGCTGAGATTACAGGCACCAATCTGCCTGGTAAAGGGACTGATTTTTTTCAGTGCTCTTCAAGCTGTTTGAAAACAAAAGAAAAAGAACAAAAGAATAAATTCTCCTTGGTTAAAAGTGATATTACTACTGAGTCACAGTCTCCAATAAAAGGGGCGGTGGATGAGACTCAGGTGCAGTGCACTGGCATGCACAGGGCCCAGGGTTCAGCCCTACAACCAGCCAAGCAACCGACAACAGCAAAAGCAACCATAAAATGGCAACAAAACTAAACAAGATCATATTAGTCCAGTCTCATCTGTATTGATGTAAGAGTCCACCATAAAGAAAACAGTCTTGTTAAAGTAAAATCTAAGGATGTATATTATTACCATTATTAACAGAAGAAAAAAATGAAGTGTAAAAACTCGGAAGTAGGAAACCAGGTAGATTGGCCTAAATTCTGGGAGGCTGAGGCAGGAGGATCTTTAGTTCAACCCCAACCTAGGCAACTTAACAACATAGAAAGACAAATAAAAATTTTTTTAAAATATAAAAGGAGTAGAGGGCTTGGGATATAGCCCAGTGTGAAGGTCTGGGGTTTAATTCCCAGTACTACAAGAAAAAAAAATCAACCTTGTAAGTAGGAAGTAGAATTATTTTGTAGTGAAATCCAAGAGAATCAAATAATAATCTACAATGAATAATACTAAAATTTGCTTAAGAAGCTGGCTATAGAGCTAAAATTAGAAAAGTAGTAGTCTAATTATGCAGAAATAATAACTAATTAAAATATGACAGAAAAACTATGTATAATAGAAAAACCAAATATTTCAGATAAAAATTAAAAGGAAATTGTGCAAAGACTATAAAGGAAAAAAAGTTTATGTAGAGAAAAATTTAAAATGTAAGTGAAAAAGTTGTTCCTGGATAGGTAATTCAACATGAGAAAGATGGCCAGTTTTTGTAATTCATAAAAATAGCAACAAAATGGCAATAAATGTACTATCAGATGTTTGTAGAATTGAACAAGCTGACACAATCTACCTGAAAAATAATTATAACCAGAACAAATCTAAAAATAATAGGTATAAAGATTTGTATGAGTTTTCTATTTCTGTATTAAAAAAAAAATCACCACCAATTTAGAGGCTTAAAACAAGAGGCACTTACTAGCTTGTGAAAAAGTTGTAGAAGCTAGGGGCCTCCGCTCAGGTCCAGTCAGACTAAAATCCAGCTGCTGGACAGCCTATGTTTGGGCCTAGACAAAGGCCACCTAACTAAAAGCAGGGACACGTTGTCTACTGTGTGCCCAAGAGCAAAGGAAGATGGATTTGTTTCACAGCTGGTCAGTTTGCCACAAATCTCTAAGCCAAATCTTATGTAAAAATACAATATAAAAAGATGAGAAATTAAAATGCAAGGGAGGAAGGGAAGAAGAAAAGGGAAGAGTTAGAACAGGAAGGAAAGGCAGGAATGATGGAGCCAGACAAAAACATGGGAGACTTCAGGCCAGCAATTTAGTTCAGGGGTTCCAGCTCCTGACTTGTAAGTGCAAGGTCCCAGTTTCAATCTCTGGTTAAAAAAAAAAAAAAAAATTACAGAAAAATGTTTAGGAAGTTTTTTTAAAAAAATATTTACTCAGAAGAAAAAAAATGAAAATTTCAACCAATTTTGAAATGAAATTCTGCTGGTAAAACTAAATAAGATATAATAAATAAAGTAAAGATATGTCACATTTTAACTGGGAAAAAAATTTAGCACATTGATATCTCAGCCTAAGTATAAATTTTATAAAGTCTAAAGTTCTCTTAATAATTTAATTTTTAAAATTCAAATCTTTATTGGTACATTATGGATATACATCATCATCGCATTCAACATTGAGAGTTTTTACCAGAATATGATGTGACTTGATTAACAATTTAATTTAATTTAATTTTATTTTATTTTTTTTTTAGGTTTTTGGAGACAGGGTCTCGCTTTGTGGTTCAGGCTGGCCCTGAGCTCAGCCTCAAACTCACATCACAATCCTCCTGCCTCTGCCTCCCGAGTGCTGGGACTACAGGCGTGAGCCACCACGCCCGGCACTGTGGTATGTGGTACTGGTTGCTGCTGGGTGTGGGTCTCCACACCCAGTATTGTTATGCGGTTACCGGGGAATCGAACCCGGGCCCTTGCGCTTGCAAGACAGGCGCCGGAACCACTGAGCTAACTCCCCGGCCCAACAATTTAATTTTAAAGGAACAAGAAAACCCAGGAAAGGCCAGGCATGGTGATTCACATTTCTAATCCCACCTATTCCAAAGTTGGAGGCAAGTTTAAATCCAGTCTGGATAATTTAGGGAGATGCTGTCTCAACATAAAATTTGAAAAGGTCTGGGGATGCTGTAGCTCAGTTGTAGAGCCCTTGTCTAGCAAGTGCACAGCCCTGCTTTCAACCCTGAGGATCAGAAAATAAAGTAAAACAAAGCACTAAGCTAATTGCTCTGGTTTCTGTCTGGATGTCCTCCCAAAGGTCATAGGTGGGGCTCTTTCAGAAGTGACTGGGTCTAGAGTGTGTGCTAACATCAAGGGCACTGGGACTAAGGTTATGAGTGCTACCTGCCCTCAGTAGCCTGGATAAGATCAAAGGGCAGAAATAAGCCGCGAAGGTCCTGCTTTTGTTTGCTTTGCTACCTTCTGCCCACCATGGACTATTTCTCATCTGCTATGCCCCTCTGCCATGCCACCCTGCCTTGGAGCCAGCCAACTATGGGCTGAAACCTCTACAAACTGTGAGCTTAATAAATCTTTCTTCCCTTAACTTTACCTCAGCAATGAGAAAAATAGCTAAGACATTAATGAAGGAAAGTTGTCAACCAATAGTTCACAGAAAATAAATAAAATGGTTTCTAAGAGAATGAGAACATTATTGACTTATCTTATAACCAGAATGACACAAAACTATATGTTTCACATATCAGAGTGACAGAGATGAAAAATGAGATAACACATGATGTGGGCAAGGATACGAGGCCAGGCCGATGGGGTATAAATTGTTCTAATATCTGTGAAATGCAATTTGGCAATAAAGTGCAGCGTAACATTGTACTTTGATCCAGGAAGTCCATTTCTAGCAATTTATCCCAGGAAACACTTGCGCAAAGTAAAAAAAAAAAAAAAACCCATCTACAATAATACAATAAAAAAGTACATAAATATTCCTCCAGGTGGAAAGAATATCACAAAACCATAAAAAGAATGAGGCACAGTATATATAGCCAAGACGAGTTTTCTGCACTGTCTTCTCAGTCACAAAAGCAACATGAAGACAGTGTGTATATTACGGAGGAGTAGAGCAAAGACTGTCTTCCAGAATAGGAATGAGAATTCACAAGGGATCAGGTGGCTGAGGGGAACAGATTTCCTTTCATAGTATATCCCCTTGGTAAATGTTGTGCTGTTTGAACTTTATACAGTGCGAATGTTTTGCCCATTCACCAACTTAAGTATGCATTTTTAAGTTTTGGAAGCAAATATTATCCTCTTGTGGTATTTCTGTCGTCTGAGAAGCAAACCTCAAAATGTGGGAGTGCTTTATCAGGAGAGACGCCTGGGAGAGAAGACTGGGAAAGAGCCAGACAGCAGGGAGAGCCCCAGAAGGTGAGGAAGGCTTGGCCCCAGAGGGGAGAGTGAAGAGGAGGAGAGGGAGTTTTGTCAAGTCTTGACAAGAGGAGTCCTTGAGCCCAAATCACCAGTCAGAAGAGTTCCACTTCCAACTAAGGAAATCCCAGGACCTGATGGAATCACAGCTGAATTTTGCCAGAACTTTAAAAAAGAAGTCACAGCAGTATTCTTCACATATTTCCATATATCTGAAAGGGAAGAAATCCTTCCAAATTCATTCCATGAAACAAACATTATCCTGATACCAGATAAGAACTCAACAAAAAAGGGAGACTACAGATGGATATCCTCAATGAACATAGATGCAAAAATCCTTGAGATGCTGGCAAAAAGAATTCAACACATCATCTTAAAAAATCATGCACCATGACTAAGGAAAGGATGCAAGGATAGTTCAATAGAGATGAATCAATTAATGTAATATACCACATAAATGGAATCACAAAAACAAGTGATCATCTCACTAGACACAGAGAAAATTTTTAATGAAATCTAACATCCGTTATGATAAAATGTAGATAAAAGTAGCCATAGAAAGACTTTACCTTAAACTGATAGAAGTCTCAGGTATCATCATACTAAATGGGGAAAAACTGAAAACTTTCGCTCTAAAATTGCGAGTAGGAAAAGTGTGTTCACTATCAGCCTTCCTAGTAAACATAGTGCTTGAAATTTTAACTAGAGTAGTCAGGCATAAGAAAAAGATAAATGACATAGGTAGGAACAGAAAAAGTGAAATATCTCTACTCATAGATGATATAATCCTTTACACAGAAAACTCCAAAACCTCACCAGAAGACTCTTAAAGCTGATCAACAACCTCTGTAAATAACAGGCTACAAAATCAACACACAAACATCAATAACTTTCTTGTACACTAATAATAAACCCACTGAGAAAGAAATTAGGAAAACAATTCCACTTAATTAAATATATAGGAATATGTCAACTGAGGAGGTGAAAGACTTCTAGAATGAAAACTACAGAACTCTGAAGAAGGAATGGAAGGCTGTGTTAGAAAATGGAAAGAAAACCCAGGTTCCTGGATAGGCAGAGCTAATGCTGTCACCATGGGTGTATTATAAAAAGTGATGCCATTTAGATTTCTATTAAGTCTCTATTAAAATATCAATAATATTCTTCACCAAACTAGAAAAAGCAGCCCTAAAACTTCTATGGAAACAGAAGAGACCCAGAATAGCCAAAGCAATTCTCAGCAAAAAGAACAAAGTGGGAGGCATCATAGTTCTGGAAGCTATAGCTACAAAAACTGCATGATACCGGCACAAAAATAGACATATAGACCATTGGAATAAAGTAAGACACTGAAACAATGTCATGCACCTTCCACCACCAGATTTTTGACAAAGGAACCAAAAACATACATTGAAGAAAAGATTATCTCTTTAATAAATGGTCCTGGGAAAACTAGGTATTTCCAGGCAAAAGACTGGGACTAGATCCATGTCTCTCATTTTATACTAAAATCAAATCAAAATGGATCAAATGGTTAGCTTGAAAATAGGCATTTGAAACCATATACACAGTCAGGAACTCCAGTAGCACAAGGAGTAATGTCAAGAATCAGCAAATGGGATTACACCAAAGTAAAAAGCTTCTGTGCAGTAAAGGAAGCAACAGAGTGATGAAACAATCTACAGAATGGGAATAAAATATTTCCAGGTACTGTTTGGGTAAAGGACCGATATTCCGAGTACATAAAGAACTCACAAAAATTAGCCCCCAAGCAAATAACCTAATAAAAAAAGATCAAATGAACTGAATACACACTTCTCAAAAGAAGAACTGGAAATGATCAGTAAATATGTGAAAAAATGCTCAGATCTTTAGAGAAATGCAAATCAAAACACCTGAGATTCCATCTTATAGCACTCAACACACACAAAAAATGGTAAGCTTGTGGGGGAAAAGGAAAACTTTTACATAGTTGGTGAGGATGTAAACTAGTAGACCCACTATGGAAATTAGTATGGAGATGCCTCAAAAAACTGAAACTAAAAATTGCATTTGACACAGCTGTACTTCTGGGTATATTCTCAAATGATTGAAGAAATCATCCTATGGTATGCAGCTGTATCATGTTTACAGAAGCTCAGTTCACAAAAGCGAAGCTCAGAAACAGTCTAGTGCTAACCAGCACACCAACGGATAAGGAAAACGTGGCATGTGACCAGCGGAATATCATTCAGCCATAATGAAACTTGAAAGCATGTCATTTACAGTTCTATCCTGGCTAGAACTTGAAGACCATAATATTAAGTGAATAAAATGAGTGAAATAAAGAAGAAATGATAGAGAACAAAATGGCAGTCTTCTTGAAGATGGAGAGGGAGCCGGGGAGGGGGGAGTGCTGGGGGACTAACAAGATGAAAAACGATCAAAACACATTACATGTATGTACCAATTCCCAAAAATGGATGTAACTGTTATGTATTTTATATATACAATTTTTTAAAAAAGGGTCCCACTGCTTTCAGGAATAGGCCCTCACAGTCAGTGCTGTTCTTAGTGGTTGCCTGGAAACAGCTCCCCACTCTGAGAAGTGCCTCCCCAGAACCGATGATGGATTCCAAGAGCAGCAGCAGGCCCTGGGTCCGTGCACCCTCTTGTAGCACATCTCATGTCTGCCACACCCCCAAAATATGTTCTCACCACCCTTCCCTGAAATTTGCAAATAATGTTCCCAAATAATGCCTTACCTTGATTTTAGAGTTACAGCAATTTGAGTTTTCCTTGTTTGGAAACCTTTTTCTTTATTTGTTTTGTCATTCATCCAACCAGCCACTGTTCATTTTACCCAACCTGCTCCACACGGAGTTACATGCTGGAGACCCACAGGAGAATGAAACATCCATGGGTCCCAGGTTCGTGGGTCTGTGGTCTTCTGAGAAGACAGATGTAATCAAAGGGCCAAACAGTACATCATTTCCGGCTCTACAAACTGCAGTGGAGAAAGAGGTCATGATGCCTCTGATCAGTCTGGGAAGGCTGCAGAGAAGTTCGGAAGGAAACGATTATACTATAGATGCTCATGAGTACAGCAGGGAGGAGCCTAAAGAACCAAACTAAAATCATCCAGGGATAACCTCCTAATTTTCTTGGTTTTCTCTAAGTGCAGTTGTCTAATACCACATCAGCCAATAAGAATAGAAAGAGAGGGCCAGCGATTTAGATCAGTGGTTCTGGCACCTGTCTTGCAAGCACAAGGACCCGGGTTCAATCCCCGGCAACCACATACAATACTAGGCGTGGAGACTCACGCCCAGCAGCAACCAGTACCACATACCACAGTGCCTGGCGTGGTGGCTCACGCCTGTAATCCCAGCACTCAGGAGGCAGAGGCAGGAGGATTGCTGTGATGTGAGTTGGAGGCTGAGCTCAGGACCAGTCTGAACCACAAAGCAAGACCATGTCTCAAAAAAAAAAAAAAAAAAAAAAAAAAAGAATTGATAACATTTTATAATGGCATCCAGACCTATCAGATACTTTGCAATAAGTATACTGTTTGCACATTCTGATGTGTGATATTATTAGTGGTATGATTGTTCAAATGTTTTGGGAGGGATATTCTCCTATTTTTGGTTATAAAAAGAAGTCCTAGAAGCAGTGCTTTGGGAAAAAGTATGTAATAAATATACAAGTGGTTTCATGCAAAAAAAAAAAAAAAAAAGCACAGAATGGGAGCTACATGCGTGTTTTTGAATTTTTAAGGCTTTCAAAATACCTGATGAAATTACCTTCAGAAGTACTGTCCTCAACCACATTGACAGCAGCCTCAGGAGTGTGTCTCACTGTGACTTTAGCAATGATGACCAATGTAATCTCCTCTACATTTGTTAATTTGATTTGCTAAAGATACGATTTTCTTATGTTCATGAGTGTTTGAATTCTAGAGAACATTCTTTGTCCCTCTCTTCATTAGCAAACTCATTTCTAGTTGTAAATGACTAATTTTCTTCTCTTAGAAATAAATTGCTATCATCTTGCACATGGAGTAGGATTGAGTTAGGCCCAACACTTGTGTTCTGTACAGACAGTTTGACTTCCAGTCCCATAAGTTTTCCTGGTGGTCAGAAGAAACTGGTGACAAGAGGCCTCTCAAGAAGCTCAAGTCTCTGGAGGAGGGTTGTGGCTTGGTGGTAGAACTTGTACTTAGCCACAGGTAAGGCCTTGGGCTCAAGCCCCAGCATTTTGCTCACCCCTAAGGATCAGGAGGAGAAAGGCATGCGCATGTGTGTGTACACATAGACACACATAGACACACACATGGACACAGACACACAGACACACACAGCTGAGTGAACCCTGAGCTGCCCTGAGCCTACAGAGAGCCCCAAGGGCACTAATGTGGGTGATGCACTTACCCTGAAGGATGATTTTGTTTGAACATCACCAGATTGAGGCTGAGAGCGCTGAGCCTGGCTTGGAGGGAAAGTGAGGGTGTGAACCAAGGCTCACTGTCAGGAACTGGAATGGTTGGATGAGGCAAGCCCGACTGTCACCCTCAGGAGGGATGAGCTCTGGGGCTTCCCACGTGCACCCAAGAGTCCAGGCATCTACAGTTGAGCGGCCACCGGCTTGGACAGGATGGCCCCAGCGTGGTTGAGCTGCTGGTCACAGCCGTTGGCTGCCGGGCCCGGTTTCTACCAGGTTGCTTCCACCCTCTCCACTACCATCCACTGCAGGCTTCAGTCCTCTGGAGGTCAGCAGGTAGGAGGTCAGCCTGCTGCCTCTCACAGAGCCCTGCTTGTGCCTGACAAGGGAGGGGGACAGGCTTGGCATTAAAGCCCCATTCTGGGATGGAGAGACACCCTGCAGCAGTCCAGAGGGAGCCCTTTCTGTAGCGGATGTCCTCGCCAGAACCAGGTGTTGATAGGGTGTCAGAGGCCTTCTGCTTGCTGCTTCTGAGAGCACAAGATCCTCCCAGCGGCGACTTCAGTCTTTTTACTGAGGCCAGTTTTTACAAATGCTAATGAACTACTCCATTTGCCATCTTGCAAGCACAATCCAGAGGCTTATTGACACTTGGTAATGATTGAATCGCCCTTTGGCTTTGCAAACAGTGGGGACCAGACAGCTACACTGGCTGCTTAGAAACCCCTTGGACAGATTTGCCCTGAAGGGCCAGGGTGAAGGCCAGGGTCAGTGATGAGTGGCATGGTGGCTCCTTTTTTGATCTCTTGGGTTCTTTTGATCTCCCAGCCCATCCAGAATTCTTTTCAGTGGGAGAATTGGAAAGGCAGGCGATTCTTAGACACACACACACACACACACACACACACACACACACACACACACAAAAGCACACGCCTCATCTCTGTCTGACCTATTCCTGTTAATAGGCTCTGAGATGCACTGTGTGAGGAGTGGGGCGGGGTATAGGGGTGAATACCAGATGTCACTGCACTGCCAGTCACCCCAAATTCTGTGGGCAGGGAGGGGAGGCTACCGAACAGACAAAGCACTTGTGCTAACATGAGTGCTTTCTACAACGTGATGATCTGTAGCCTTTATTTTCTGGTTTTTAACGACACTCCTTGCAGCTCACAGAACACTTCTGCCAGAGCTTCTGCAGCAAGCCCGAGACGAGAGCGGGTCTTCTGACTCCGGCGGGCCCCAGGGGTAGTTTCTTTAGTCGATGGCTCACTCCGGTCATCTGCCCTCTGTGTCTCTGTGAGGAGGAGAGGGAAGCTGAAGGCCGGGGACATTAATTGGGAAAACTTTTTCAAAAGAGCGGAAGAAGCCGGCATCACACGCTGTGACACGCGCAGTCTGGGAATGGTGACGGGAGACTGCCACCTATGGGCCAGGCTCCAAGGACGGAGATTTGTCCAGGCCGAGGCCAAGGCCTGTGGTAGTTAGCAGCCACTTCCTGGGCCCTCAGACGAAACCATTCTGAGACAACAGTGTTAAGTGAAATAAACCAAACATGAACCTTAAACAGTGCATGGTTTCTCTTCTGTGAGAAACTGAAAATATAAAACACTTAAAGAGTAAAATAAGATAGATAACAGGGAACAGGGAGATAGATGTTTTACAACTGGGAAGAGGACCAAGAGACCAAGAGAGGGGTAGTGGAAGGAGAGGAGGGGACGTAGAAAGAATTAACACTTGTTAACAACTCCCTACAATGAATGTGCTCATTGTGTAGTGTGAACTTGTACTAATAAAAATTTAAAAAACAAAAATACTCAACTCACTCGTGCCACATAAAAATTTCCTACATCTTTTCCCTCACAAGCATGTCGTCCTATGAGCTAAATTCTGGGTGAAAAGAAAACAATACTGTTTAACAGATACTTCCATTAAAGTGAAACAGCTATTCACATCATTTGGCTCCCAGGTACCGGACCCCACACTCGACCAACAACTGAAATTTTGTGGCTACCTAATAAAAATGAATCAGTGCTGCGAATTAGAGGTGAACGTGATCTTGCTATACCAGCAAGCAACAGGACAGATAACCACGGAGCAAAAATCACAGCCATTGCTGTGGATCCCAGTGCAACTTGGGAGATTAAAATGAAATCAGCCTCTGAGGGACAAATGAAGTATAATAAAAGTAGAAAGGAGCCAGACGTACAGTAAGAAAAATAGGGTAAGAACTGAAAAATGTAATTAACTCTGTTTCCAAAGTAGGAAAGAAAAATGCACAGAATTTGTGCTTCTGTGGGTAGAGGGAGAGTTATTGTGCTACAATGGTTTCAGTAGCGTCACATAATTGTCCTTTGATATTTGAGATCACTGTGCTAGTAGAAAGCAAGTTCCCATTGCCTCACACTATGAAATCAAATCCACGACAGGGTATCTGCCTAATATTGAATTGTGAGTTATTAAGCACCCCCAACTCTTCTTGCAGAGAAAGTGGGGTAAAAGTACTTGTGTTTCCTTGTGTGTGTGAGTTTATACAGTGCGTGTGTTTGCATACAAATGTGTTTGGGTGTACTTATGTTGGTGGCTATAAGAAAGTGCGTGTGTATGTGAAAGAGAGATGTTTAATGGAGGAACTTAGGAAAGAATATGATACTGTCCCTCTAAGCTAAAATGGGTTTAGAGATGCTGTACCTGATCCTGCAGCGCGTAGGGGAAAAATAAAGCTTCCTAAGCAGGTGCCGCCCCAACCAGGCACAATACAGGCCCAATCTCAGAGCAGAGAAGCAAAGCAGGGCTTTTGTGGAAGTCAGGCAGATGGTATTGTGCCAGGCCTGTCCCTCTGGTGAGTGCCAAAGGAAACAGGAGGATTAATTGTTTGGAAGAGAGAGATTTTCAGTGCAAACAGGCTGGGCAAGAGAATAACCTAGACCTGCAGAAGACCAGAACAGGGTTCACACGACCTTCCGTCTTAGTGAAGAGGAACCAGTGACCGATGCCAGAACCCACCAAAGTCCTTCCGGGGGCTTTGTACATAACTGCACAAATAATGCCGAATTCTCACTATTCCCAGCTCTTCTCAAGACAATCATCTTTTCAGATTTTTGTGAAGTATAAATAAATTCCAGAGCCTCCCTAGATGTTGTAGTATTAGGGTACTAGTATTAGGGTACTAGATGTTGTTTTTATTAGGGTACCTGGATTAAGAGGATTAACAGTCCCTGGCTCCCCTTCCTAGGTGTGAATTGTAACCAAGAAGGTTTTGATATCTTTCTCATAGAGGTAGATAATATGTACTATTGTTTCATGTATTTTAAGGTTTGTGTAAATTATACTACATGTATTTATATTGTAGTATGTTAGCCTATCATCATTTATTTTAAATTTATCCATGCAAGTGGTATAGATTTGTTTGACTCATTTTAATGGTATATTTTATTTATTTTTTATATTTTAGTGGTATAGATTTCTTTCACTCATTTTAATGACCACACAGTGTTGAACAACACAAATAATCTACTTGCCTATTTCATTCCTACAGGTTAGAGATCTGGCTTCTACTTTTTTTCCTTTTATTTTGCACGATTACACACAGTACAAACAAGAAGATTCTTTCTGTTGTATCTTCTTGAGCCAATGAATCTCTTGGGACTTCTTGACACAGGGGTGGGATTGTTGACCATAGTTTAAGCATTAACTTTATCAAGTATTGCCAAATTGTTCTCTCCTGTGGCCAAATCCTTTCACATTCCCAGTGACAAGGGAGGAAAATTTCATTTCTGTTGGTATTACCAGAGTTTTTAAGAAATTTCTATTCTACAGTTACATCTGCTTTTAATTTCATCTTCTTGACTTTTCATTCAACACTGTTCTTGTGTCTGTAGAACATTAAATATTTCCTGCTAGTTGATCATGTAAGCTGTATTTCATTTTTTTATAGGAATTTAGTCTTTATTTTGGGTAATAATCCTTTGTTGGAAATGTGAATTACAGCTATTTTCTCCAAACTTGCATTTGTCTTTTGTTTTGTTTTTTTTTACTTTTAGTATTGTTTGTCCTAAATTATATAGAACAATTTATCACTTTTTCATGATGATTTTTTTTTCTCTTGAAAAAAATCTTGTTTCTTGTGGAGGTTATATATTTCTAAGAGAAAAATTTACGGCCTTCCTGTACCCTAACTTAAATTTATTTTTGTTCATGAAGTGACATATGAATCTAATTTTTCCTTATGAAAATATTACCAGCCTCAAGTTCTAGGCTTAGACACATGGGATGTTTTTGGGGAGCCCTAAGGCCCAGTGGCAAGGGATCACACTGGACAAGTCACTACACTGCAGAACAAGGAACTTGTGAGCAGGGTCAAGTTCAAGTTCCCTGGCTTCCAGAAGTAGAGCTTCACCAGGTATAATGCAGATGAATTTGAAGACAGGGTAACTGAGAAGCACCTCATCCCTAAGACTGTGGGAGAGATATATCCCAAATCATGGTCCCCTGGACAAGTGATGGGCCTTGTACTCTTTTCTGAGAAAGGGTCTCATTTTGTAGTCCAGACTGATCTCAAACTCATGGCGATTCTCCTGCCTCAGCCTCTCAAGTGCCGGGATGACAGGCATGTGCCACCACACCTGGCACTGTGAAAGCTTTCCACTCTGCTACTCCTCCTTCCAGTCAAGTGTGTCAGTAAATCTTATCTCCACCTTAAAAATAGCTCACGTCATTTATTAAATAGGCATTCTTTCCCTCTTGATCTATGATGTCATCTCGGTTGCATTCCAAGTTCCTATTTCTAAGTTTTTCCAGACAATATGCCACAGTGATCTTTATTTCAAAATTGCTATCAGAATACTATAGTTTGCTGTAAGCCTGCTTCTTTATTAGGGGGAAATCTATTTCTTTGTACTGTTTCAAAATTGTTCTGTTTATTCTTGGGCTCTCTGTTTTTCTGAATAGGTTTGTTCTTATCTACTTATCAAGGTCAGTGAAAAAATTCCCTGGGAAATTTTATAAATTTCTTAAACTTATGGTGTAAATCTAGGAAAACTTATTCCACTGTTGCCTTTCCATTCATGAACAAGATGTATCTCTCCATTTATATACAGGGGGTTTTTTTTTAGCTCTCTCAATAAAGTTTTAGAGCTTTCTACATCTTTTGCTAGATTTAATTCTAGGTACTTTGCATACTTTTGTAAGTAGTGTTATAAATGGTTTATTCTGTGAAACCTTGGAAAGTGAGTAACTTTTTCCATGACTGTTTTGCAAGATGAGCAAACTTTTCTAATAATTTTAACTTGATAAACAAGTGATGACTTGCAATACAAGTAGGACAAGATGTAGAAAATAGCGTGATCACAACCAAGGAAGTGGTTCTCTCTCCCCTGCTCTCTTGTCTCCTCTGTCTTTGTCTCTGTCTCTCTCTCTCTCTCTCTGCAGGATTTGGGTGATTGTTTCCTGAAAGCAAGAGCTTATGGAAGAGTTCTCTGGAGAGGAGGAGGAGAAAAAGGTGGAGGAGTCCTTCACTTCGAGTGAGATTAGAGAGGTGTGTAAAATGTAGGAAGTGCAAAATTTTATAGAAAAGCACCGCCTGAATAAGGCTGGAGCAACGTTAGGGATGAATCTGTTCAACCACAATACCATGTGACATTGCTGTGAAGTCCTCAAAAAGAGGCAAAAGCAAATGTCATTGGATAGGTTCCTTGTTAAAGTTACATGAAAAAAGAAAGATTCCATTGAGCCAATAAGTAAGTGATTTCACTAATGATATTGAAAGTCATGCTACACAATAACCCTTCTCTCTGTCTCCCTCGAACCAGCCACAAAGGTTTTCCAAGGTAAGTGCCGGTTAGTTTGTTTACTTTTCTTTATACTTTTTCTTTATTATTTTGTATCATATTTATAGTATTATAATCATTTTCTATGAATATTTTTGGGTTGTGGAACAAGTCCTAGAAGTTTCCATTATTTCTTATATGGAAATTTGCCTTGATACACAAGTGCTTTGGATTACAAGCATGTTTCCAGAATGAATTATGCTTGCAAACCAAGGTTTTACTGTATTTTAATTTCATCTTCACTCTTGAATATTAGTTTAATTGTATAGCGTTCTAAGTTAACAGTTATTTTCCCTTCAATATTCTAAGTATAATTTTTCTTAGATAACTAGGAATAGAAGAAAAGTTTCTAAACTGGTAAAAGGGTATCTATCTACTCAAACCCTAAAACAAATATTGTTCTAAATGATGAAATGTAAAAGCATCATATTTAAAGTCAAGAACAAGAAAAAGGAAACATATTCCAAAACTATTTTATTTTAATTGCTAAGAATAAATACAAAATGCAATTAAAAATAGCAGATAGCTGAATTTATTTAATCAATCTTTAATCAATTTAAAACTAAATCTGCCTTCAGTTAGTCTTTTTTCTTTACATATTATTACTTCCAGTGTCTATAGTTCCATTTATAGTAATCTATAGTGTATTCAGAGTTGTGCCACCACCAGCATAATCAACCATAGAACATTTTCATCCACCCCATAAGAAACTATGCTTATTAGCAGTCATCTCCCCTTACCTTCTCTGTTTTAGGCAACCAGGAATCTATTTTTAGTCTCCATAGAGTTAAATATTCCAAGTATTTTGGACAGATGGAATAATACAATATATGGTCTTTGTTATTGACTTCATTCATCATAACATTTTCCAAATTCATATGTATTGTAATATGCATCACCACTTACTTCCTTTTTATAGTTGAATAGTTGTTTGAATAATTGTATGGGTAAATCACATTTTATTTATCCAAAGGACATTTGGGTTGTTTTTCAGTTTTGGGCTATTATGAATACTTCTGTGGTAGTTTTAGTGTGGGCATATGTATTTCAGTTCTTTTGGGTATGTATGCAAAAAGGAGTTACTAAGCCACGGTAACTTTCAATGTAGCCTTTTGAGGAACTGCCAGACTGTCCTTGAAGGAGCCTGCACCATTTTACAGCATGACCGCAGTGAATGGGGGTTCCCATTTCTTCACACCCTTGCCAAAAGGATCTTTTGATTACAGCTTTTCTAAGTGTGTGTGAAATGGCTTGTCTTTGCAATTTTGGGTTCCAGTTCCCTGGTGATGACAGCTGTAGAAGCATCTCTTTATGTGTTTTTTTGCCATTTGTATATCTATTTTTGGAGTATCAAGTCCTTCACTGGGTTGTTTGTCTTTATATTATGTGTTGTAAGAGTTTCTCTTTAGGTACTGGGGATCAAACTCAGGACCTTATGCTTGTGAGGCAGGAAGAGTGACACTGAGCTGAATCCTCATCCCAAGAGTTCTTTATATAGTGTAGATACAAGTCCCTTACCCACTACATGATTAGGTGCCACTTGTTCCCCATTCCGTAAGTTATCTTTTCATTTTATTATACTTTTGATGTCATATTTAAGAAGGATTTGCCTAAGTTAAGGTAATGAAGCTTTATTCCTGAGAGTTTTCAAAAAAGTCTATGGTTATAGGTCTTATATTTATGACTAAGGTCTATTTTTAGTTAACTTTAGTGTGTGGAATGATGAAAGGGTCTGAATTCATTCTTATGGCTAGCTATCCAGTTATTCCAATACCACTTGCTGAAAAAAATCTTTGTATACTTGTCTTAAGTCCTTGTCAGAAATTGATAATAAATGTAGCATAAATAGAATAAAATGAATATACTTAATGAAAATGAGATTTTAACATATTATTATATTAAAATATTAACATATTATTATAATTACAATCATATAATATAGTATCATAATAACACAATTATAATTCTATATACATTTATATAATATATTAATTATATATAATATATTATTTATTTAATATAAATTAGACAAATAAGTTATATGTATATTTATGCTTTTGGAGACACAATCTCATTCTATAGTTCAGGCTGGCCTTGATCTTACTATGTAGTCCAGGCTGGCCTTGAACTCATAGCAGTCCTCCTGCCTCAGCTTACCAAGTGCTAGAATTACAGGCAAGTGCCACCACACCCAGCTAAAATATTTGTTTTTGAAAAAAAAATTATTTTAAAAGTAGAATATCTTTAGACTCTCTGTTTTATTAATCTATATAACGTGTGTTCGTGCACGTGTGTTACTTGGTTTTGAATCAAGAACACTGTCTGTAATAGATAAGTGCTTTGCTATAGCCCAGAACTTCCTCCTGTTTTCTTAGAGACTGAAAGAAGGTCTTACAAAGTGTCCCAGACTAGCCTTGAACCAGGGATCCTCCTACCTTAGCCTCCAAGGAACTGGAATTACAAGCTCATGTCTATTCTTAAACTGGCACCATATTATCTTCATTCTAAAAGTTTATTAGTTTTAAAACATGGAACTGTGATGTCTTTCCATTTATTTAGGTATTTGTTAAAGTACTAAAGGCTTAAACTAGGGCTTGCTGCATGGAAGACAAGCAATCTTATTCCCAAATCCTTTAAAAAGTTTTTATTTTGAGCCAGGGTCTCACTAAGTTGCTCAAGGTGGCCTCAACCTTGGATTTTCTTGCCTCAGTCTCCAGAGTAGCTGGAAGTACAAGTGTGTGCTACCATAGTGGGCCAATGAATTCTTTGATTTCTTTCAACAGTATCTTCTGGTTTTCAGAGTACAAGTTTTAAAAAATTTGTATTAATATATGTTCACAATACATAGCAATTACATTTCACTGTGGAGATTTTACATAGACATCACATTTTGATAATTTTTATACATTTTTCATTACATTTAAATATTTTTTATTCTAGTTATAATGATTGCTTTTCTTAATTTCATTTTCAGGTTGTTAATGGCTCATTTGTTGCTTCTTGACTTTTATCTTGTGGGTTCATTTTGTTTACCCCCTGAAGAATAATGTTAGCAGTTCTTTCAAAAAAGAATCTGTAAGGGTCCAGGGAGTTAGCTCAGTGGTTCCGGCGTCTGTCTTGCAAGCGCAAGGATCCGGGTTCAATCCCCGGTAACCACATACCATACTGGGCTGGAGACTCACACTCAGCAGCAATCAGTACCACATACCACAGTGCCGGGTGTGGTGGCTCACGCCTGTAATCCCAGCACTCGGGAGGCAGAGGCAGGAGGATTGCTGTGATGTGAGTTTGAGACTGAGCTCAGGGCCAGCCTGAACTACAAAGTGAGACCCTGTCTCAAAAAAACCTAGAAAAAAAAAAAAAAGAATCTGTGAATAGAACTTTATCTTGGTGTTTGTCTCAAAAAGTCTTTATTTTACCCTTACTTTTGAATGATTATTTAATTGGGTATGCATTCTAGGTCAGTAGTTCTGAATGCATTTTCCTGTTACATTTTGAATTCAGTCCTTGCTACTGAGATGTCCGTCCACCAGTCCTTTATAAACTCTGTGCCCTTTTTCTTTTAACAGTTGTTTTAAGGTTTATTTTTAGGCTCTCCAGTTTCACTGTATTTAAATGGGATTGACTGTATTCTATTCAATGTTCGCTGTGCTTCTTCATTCGGAGCATTTGTGTTTTGATTCTACAATATCCGCAGCTGTTGACTTTTCAATACTACCTTCTTGCTAGTTTCTCTCTGGAACTCCTGGATATATTATATTTCCTCATTTTTTCTCTTAATATCTTTATTTTTGCCATAAAAAAATCTCATTCTTAACTGTATTTTGAATACTGTTCAGTTCAAAATTCTAGTTTTTGTTGTGATTGTTAAAAATTAATACAAAGTAAGGGAATTAATTCACCTCACAATATTAAAACAACTGGAGTTTCCAGGGAGAACTTTTTTAATAAAAAAAAAATTATTGTGCCTCAGCCCAATGATACTTTTAAAAATAGAGCATGGTCCCGGGTGACTGGAATGCACATGTGTACCTATGTGTGTGTGTGTGTGTGTGCTACTTGGCGTTGTACCCGGGGCTTTTGCACATTCCCAGCCTTATTTCATGTTTTATTTTGAAGCAGAGACTCCATCACTAATTTGCCCAGGTGGAGATCAACTTGTGATCCTCATTCCTCAGCCTCCCACAATGCTAGAAGAAACGTGCTTCTTTTGTAATATCAACCACTGTTAAGTAACTGGATTCATGCTAAGGAAATCTTTCTGAAGATGCAGTGGGAGAGACCACATGTTTCGTGAGTATAATTTACTGTCCCATTTTCTCCTGTTACACTCGACAGTCTGCTAGGTTGCAAAAGAGCACTGGGTTTTGGTTCACCAGGCTGGGCTCAGACTTGGGCAACTCATTTTACCTTCACTGCATTTTTCTGAGTCTTCATTTCAGCATGTATAAAATAAATCCAGCAGCACTGTCATAAATAAACAATGACATCATGTCTATAAAGTGCGCGTGGAAAGCCTGGGCAATAGCAGACGCTTTCTCAAGACAAGCGTTGTTTCTCATAGAAGTTCCTAATCAGAACTAGCATCTTTACATGGCTGTCTTCATTGTTACTGTTTGAGACCTCGCTAGTCATGCTCACGATAACCCTTCCAGGGTGACTGACCTCTCCAGGACACACCGATTAATAACGAAGCGGGTGGGGGATAGAATGATTCCTTGTAATGTCTGCAGTGATATTTTATACACTTTTTATCAGCGGCAGTCCCCTTGGCTAGCTACGTCATTAGGTTAGGCCCCAGTGAAGCATTCTGGGGTTCTTTCTTGCAGCATATGGTACACTGCAAAGTCTGTTTGGGAACCACACCCTATAAGAAGGGCCTCCAGGACTTTCAAAAGATAAATGCTTAGAGAATTGATGCAATTGAAATGAAACTGCTACAAACACATGTTCCCTGTAATCTTTCAAACTAATATTGTTAATTCTGTCTGGCAGCAGTATCTAAATTGAATTCACGCTGGATGGATGAGACCAGTGGAAGAAGGTAATACACTGACACAGGAATCACTCCGCCTCTGCTGAGGGCGGTCGGTGTTTCCGAGAGAAGAGGCCACCTTCTGCCTCATGCATGTCTTCTCTTGTGATATTCATACCAGGAAGCGGCGTTTTCCTCTAAGCACATGTTAATGACTAGCATCCCTCTCTATGCAATGCATTCAGGTCTTCTCCTTGGAGAGTCCTCTTGATTGTACGGGAAGAACAAATCCCATCTTATTAAACGACATCATTGAGCCTATTCCCTACAACCTAACATTGCGTGTACTATCAGGAACCAGAAAACAGACCAAGTTTGCACCAACGGCAGAGTGGTGATTCCATTGCTAATGTCACCAACTTTCTCAAGGTGGGGAAAACTTTAAATCATTCCGCATATGTATAATCGTATTTGGTAATACTTATCATATACTATTTGTAGACTTGATGTTATACTCAGCACACACCTATCCTAATGTATGTTCATTGTATGTTTACGTGTTGAGTTTAGTCTTTACAGTAACCCTGTGAGGGAGGTACTTTGGTCAGCCCCATTTTCTAAAGGAGGAAAATGAAGCACAGGAGTTGAGCACTCGCTCGAGGTTGCACAGGCAGACATGGGGGCTGGGGCCCCCCTCAGGTGGAGACCACAGGAGGCTGCTCTTCCCTTCACTTTGTGACCATGTTAGAGTTCAGGAAGAGCCAGATCTGTATGTGTGGAGACTCCTGAAGCAAACTGTTATATGGAAACTGCGCTCACACTTACCAGTGTAGTATCGGACTCCTTAGGTATACTGTCCAAAGGCTAACAGTCAGAAAATTTAGCTTTACTTTAAGTTGACTGCACACTTTACCTGTGGGTGCCTTAACAATGTCACCCGCTCTAGGAATACTTCTGTCCGTCCATCCAACAACCCATCCCTCTCTTTTTTTTTTTCGTATTTATTGAGTTCTGTGGGGATAAAAGAATAAGGAGATACAGGAGGAGGAAGAGGAGTGTGTTAGCTTTCTGTTACTATAGCAAAATACTTGAGGTGGTCAGTTTATAAAGGCATGAGGGCTATTTGGACCCCATTTTGGAAGTTTCACTCTCAGATTGATGGGCCCCATTGCTCTGACCTGTTGCCAGGCAGTGCATCATGGTGAGAAGAACACATTGGACCCCCAAGGAGGCATACAAAGAGGAAGTGAGGAGGCTGAGGTCCCATGATCCTCTTCCAGTGCACCGTCCTGGTGACCACGCCTCTCCATTCCCATCACCTCCCTATACTTCCACCCTGGGGACCAAGTCCTGGACACCTAGGCCTTTGGAGCACATTCAAGATCCAAACTTAATGAAGAGAAAGGTTCTCTTTATTTTGGAAGCTTGCATTCTAGGACCGGAAACAGGCTCCATAAATATGGAATGTCAACGGGATGAAATAACAGTGTTTGGTCATCAGCCAAGCTCACATTGGGTAGCTCAGGTGGGACTATTTTAATGCCTCTAAGCTTGCCTCACTCTGGTGGAATGGAGTCACATGTCCCCTGCTCCATGGCTTTGCTAGTCCATTGCTGAGACTCTGTCACACAGTCCACCTTACTTCCCCATTATGTAAAGTATCTCATGGGGCCTTCTTGACAGATCAAAGGCCAAAATAGCTTGGCCAAGTCAACAGTGAATTTTAAACCACTTCGAGGCAAAATGGAATTCCACCTTCTAAGCTGACAGAAGATACATTCAACTGTCTTTTTCTTAGACACAAACCAGTATAATCTTCTCTTGCATGTACAGAGCATGATGTTTGCAACTGCTCATTAAAATGAACTTTTTGTTTGCAATCTTTTGCTATTAGGAACAATGTTTATATATAGCATATCTGTAGAATAAATTTAAGTAGCTATAATTACTGGATCAAATGCCACATAGACTTCACAACTGGACTAGTTGAACTATAAAAAAAAAAATTTTTTTTTTTTTTTGAGACAGGGTCTTACTTTCTGTAGTTCAGGCTGGCCCTGAGCTTAGCCTGGAACTCACAGCAATCCTCCTGCCTCTGCCTTCTGAGTGCTAGAATTACAGGCATGAGCCACCAGGCCTGGCACTGTGGTATGTGGTTCTGATTGCTGGTGGGAGTAAGTCTCCATGCCCAGCATTGTTGTATATGATTACCAGGGATCAATCTTGGCCCCTTGCACTTGCAAGGCAGACACCAGAACCACTGAGCTAAATCCCCAGACCCGGTCCAAAAATATTTTAAAATGTAACTAATACTGTAATGTGTCCAGCATTATTATATCCAGGTAAAGAAAATCAAATCATATTTAATTTGGTAAGCACCAAAGCAAAATTTCACTAACTCATGGGTTAATTATTAATTATCTGGAATAAAATGGTTATGTGATTTTAAGAGCTGGAAGCCTATATGCAGGTGTTTCTAGGATTGTAAATATATTCCACCTAATTGCCTCAGCTGTGTCTAAATTGTTTTTGTAATCATCACAGTGCATTCCCGGATATTGTTATTGGTGTGTTTGACTCTAAATGTGGAAGCACCCAGGACTGGCTTGGCAAGGTTTGAGATCTGGAAAAAAGGCCTGAAATAGCTATCAGGTGACTGTGGACAGGCAGAGTATGTAGCCTGTGAGACAGGTAAGTGACTTTGTAGGGATTAATTTTATTCTTTTTTGTTTTTTTGGTTTGGTTTGGTTTGAGACAGGGTCTCGCTTTGTAGTTTAGGCTGGCCCTGAGCTCACTATTGTAGCCCAAGCCAGCCTCGAACTCACAGCAATCCTCCTGCCTCTGCTTCCCAAGTGCTGGGATTACAGGGGTGAGCCACCATGCCTGGAAGTTTTATTCTTTATAGAACAGAATGAGCTTTCCATTTTATTCTTTACCTTTTAGACTGATGGTGGCTTGATCTCATGGCAGGGTGGATGCATTTGTATAAATTCCTTCCCACTTTATCTTGTCCCTCTTGGGAGGGTCTTGGTGCTGTTGTCCTGAACTGGAAGCCCTGTTCTCCCTGTTCCCCCCTCCTGCTCTGAATGTGTACCCCTGTTTTGCAAAGTGCATATATAGCTAAGATTTTCTACTTTTCCTTTGAACCACGATGGCTGTGTTTAACCCAGCCTTGTAGCTTTTAGCCTGTTAGTTGTAGATGGCTTTCAGTGTTTTTAAATTTATTTAATTAAAATTGCAGACTGATATGGCCTCAGTGGGTTATCTTAGTCCCACTCCTACCTTCCTCGGGTTTCTTACAGCCTGTTTCTTTGCAAGAGCCCTTAGTGAAGACAATGACATCTTAGCAGACAGCTTAACTCATAATTCATTACTATAAAAATGTTAAAATAATTAAGTGCTCATTACCAAGCACAATGAGATTAAGCTCAGCTTGATATTTATGCCATATTTCACTGCACTGAGGATGTAACTAACTTATCCTTAAAATGAAAAGGGAAGACTGTAGTTTCTAGAGATTTCCTACTCATCTTTTATTTCTGTTCTTCCTTTGAACATCAGTTATTATCCCATCGGTTGACTGCTGAGTCTGGTGGTATGATCTCACTATTGAATAGAATCTGTGCAGTGTCTTTTGCCTCATACCGACGATGCAATTGAGATTAGCACACTGCAATTCTTGACTGCAGCATGTGCGTATGGCCATACACAGCCAGGTCTCTTGTGCCTCTATGTCTTCCCTTCCCTTAGTGACAGAAAACCCATTGGACCCCAGCGACAGCCTAGCGCTGGCAGCCATTGGCCCTAGAGCCCTATCTCCTGCCTTTCTGTGGGGAGAGGCTGGCTGGGAGGTGGCTAATCCGGCAGTTTGTATCCAGGAGAACATGGCCCAGTTAGCTATTTAAATCCAACGAGGATGATGTAAGCAAGTGGGGCAGAAAGGGTTAGGAGAAAGGCAAGAGGAAAGGAGAAATCTTGTCAGGCTGCATTTACACGGTGAGCTGGGCTAAGGCTGAGCAGAGACCAACATTCACCACCTGTGCTCTGAGCCAAGCTCTCGGCACCTCTGCGAAGCATTAGAATACTACAGGACGGTGGGCTGCTCTCAGTGTGGGAGAATCATTTCCATTCCCTTCTCTGGAAGGCTGTGATCCCACTAACACCAATGAAACTTTACAAAACTGTTCTCAGCTTCGAGGCTGTGTCATAGCACCAGCAAAGATTCTGGCTCAGGAAATAATGCTGAATACACTTGAAAATGCAAGATGGGCTTGACCCAGCACTGACACAGGATACGTGACAGGAAGCAGTGTGGTGAGTGGTGATAAAGGTCCTGGTGGCCAGGTTCACACCCCAGCTCAGGTCCCTGCTGCAAGAGTGGGCTCAGAGCGCTGAGCATATGGCCTCGTGGCTCTGCAGGGTGAGGGCAGAAATCTGGCTGTGCTACCAAGGGGACAAGGAAGGGGGACAGGCCAGGTGTAGGAGGAGAGGCCCTGAGAGACTGTCTCACCAGCCAGGATTCACCAGGGCCTGGACACACAGGAAGCACTTGTGCAAACCTTCAGGTTTGGATGGTCCTGGCCCTGCTCACACCTACTTTCCCAAAGTGCCTGCTGTGGAGAGCGCTGGCTTTGGGCCAAGAGAGGACGCAGCATTTGTCCTCCCTGTCCCTGGGAGAGGGGCTTGCCACGCCACAGACCCAAGTGTTCCTCAGGAACTAGCTAGGGAAGACAATGCTGATTACTGTTAATGACGGGGTAAGTTTATGAGGCCACGGGGCCTGTTTCTGAGCAGATCCGCCCCAGTTCGATGAAACCTGTGGCTGATCTGCTTAGGGGGCGGCTGTTCCTCCAGATGGCACAGGCTTTGGTGCCTGGGAAGTTTTCTTTACAGTGTCGTGCTCCTGGATTACAGTGTCGATTAGAAATCCATTTTTATTTGCCACTCGTAAAGATTCTGTGCCTATGAAAAGGGGCTTTTCAAGCCCGTGTGATTGTGTGTGGGAGTACGTTGGGAGAGACCCTCCCTCAGATCATTTACAAGCTCCTGGTGCCCTGGTATTGTTCCAGGCTTCAGCCCCCAGCTCTGTTCCTGAAGATTAACCACTGCTCATTCTGTGCTTTGTGCCTTAGAGACCAGAGGGGGAAACTTGATGATCATATGGCTTCAAAGCCATTATTATACTTGGGTTGTTCCTCTTGCAACAATCTTCCTTTAAGGAGGAAGAAGGGAGAGATTAATACATTATTTGCCATTTTGCTTCCTCCATGTTGCGATTGCTGCCGTAATTTTAATGAGCATAGGAAAGCAGGACTATTCATTTCCTTTGATCAACACGTCCTGCACGAATTCTGCAGGGGTCACCGGATTACTTAAATGATACAGAAGCACGAGTGCCGGCGAGGGAGGAATCACCAAGGTACTAGCTTCACAATGTTGCACATCAAGGAACAGTAGCTCCTCGTTCTTGAGCACTTTATTTTGAGCCTAGAAAAGTAAGATATTTTTATCCGTAGGTAGATGATTCCTGCTTTGAAGTGCTTAACGTCTAGTGAAGGAAATAGACATATTCAAGTTATTCGGAGATAAGGCAGATCACTGAGCCCTTTGTCATGAGAGCTCTACAGAAGTGTGGCTCGTTCGGAGCGAAGCCTCTGAGCCGGGTCTTGAAGAACGCGGAGGATCTCAGCAGGCAGAACCGGGGAGCGGTCCGTGGGCGACTTCAGCTGTACAGAGCATTCTCAGTCTGAGCTGAGAGCCGGAGGTTCCTCTGCAGTATGCGGAGCGTTCCTGCTGATAGGGCTGAGAAGTAACATGCGCAATAGTTAAGCTTTTAAGCTCTGAAGACAGGCCAAGTTAAAACCCCAGCTCAGTGTTCTCAGTGGATTGTGTCACTGTTGAAAATATTTACTGTCCCTCCCTGGGGGAAGGTTGTTCTTCGCTGTTCATTAACACCACAATAGTCATGTGACCGGCCTTGGCTAATGAAATGAGAACAGACATGATATATGTCCCTTTCAAGTAGATGCTGTAAGACCTGCCGTTCGCTTCTTCCAAGTTCCCTTTTCCCTGTTATCTGTTGGGCAGTGAAGTCCTGGTCACAGGGTGTTCCCTCAGCTTCAGAGACAGCGTGGAGCAGAGCCAGGGCCGACTTATGGTCAACCTAGCTCAGGAACACAGTCAAGCACTAACCCTTCTTACTGCCAGCCTGTGCGATGTCAAGATGCTGTTACCAGAGTGCAACTCTGGTAGATACGTGTCCACCTGCGCGGTCTGATTGGACCACATCAAACCTAACTTTGCTTGTCTCTAAAATGAAGACAATAATACTTAGAGAATCACTGTGAGTTAAAAAATGAGTTAATCTCAAAGCACACAGCACAAAGGGTAGAACCTATGAACACAAGTTCTCTCTGGAATATGAGGTTATAGGTAATTTTCAGTGCCTATGTTATTCATATCTTTAATCAAATTTTTGATAAGGAACATGCTATTTTAGTAATCATGAAAGTAGCTTATTTCCAGTTTAAAAAACAAGAGGGCCCTCTACATTTCACTATCACAGTGCCTGTTTGCACCAGAGCTGGCTCTTTTAAGGAAAGCACTTTGTGTTGCTTTGGGCTGCCAGCTTGCGGTTGGCTGAGCAGCAAAGGACAGGAAGTCCACTCACCTGAACACTGTGGATTGGTCAGTTTCTCATCTGGATGACAGAGTGAGTTGTAGGTAATGCTCCACTATTTCCAACATGAGAAATAAAGGACTGTTTCCCGAGGTATAAACTCCCATGAAATATTACATGAGCAGCTATACACATGAATCTGGATGTCAGAAATATAGATGTGACTGAGGCTCATCCATATAGAGGTGACTGGCCAAATCTGTGAGTGTAGAATGCAACACAGTCCACTCTCATTGCGACCCCACCTCAAATACCCTTAAGTCCAAGTATTTTTTTACAGTATTCACTCCGCAATTTTACTGAGCACCTACCAAGACTAAGTATGAATGTGGAGAAGTGAACTATAAAATCAGATATCTCTACCTTTAAGCACTTTATGTTTTCCGATGATAGGCAGATAATAACCATAACCAGAAAAGACACAAAGAATATGCTGTTGTGTGATAGAGAAAAATAAAACAAGAAAGAGGGAAAGAACCAGGATAAGTCAAGGAAGGCCTTGCTGAGGGGATGGCAGTGGAGCCAGCACGGGATCTGCTCCAGATGGGTGGAGCAGAAAGGGTGGAGCTTTGAAATTGAAACAGATGGTTAGAGGAAAAGTAAGAAGGGCAGCATGGCTGGAACAGAACTAGTGAGGGGACCAGTGGTAGAAGAGTTCCGAGAAGTAGTGAAGCAGTAGTCGGACAGGATGGGCACTGTTTTCCTATTGTGCTTTCTGGCTGTTGTGAGCTATGTAACTTTGCTGCACTGTGCTCTTCCTCCGTGGTGTTCCTGCCTTCGACCCTATACTGAATTTAAGCCCCTCTTTCTTTATGTTTCAGCAGTTGTGTCCCAGTGATGGGAAACCTGACTAAAAAAAAAAAAAAAATTATACATATATATATATATATATATATACACACACACACACACACACACACACACACACACACACACACAGTACCGATAATGAGATCATTGCTATGACAGCGCCTGACCGTACGAGTGAGCAGCCTTTGTAACTGATTCATGGGAAGTGTTTAGAAAACTTTGGAAATGTAGGATAGAGAAGACCCAGAGTGCTACAGGCAGAGCCTGGCAAATGATTGTTTGTCAGAACTCAGAAAATGAGATTGTCTAAAAAAATTTTTTTAATTAAAAAAAAAAAAGAAAGAAAATGAGATTGTCCAAAGGAATGAGGATAGTAAAGGCCAGGCTTATGAGGTCTCAGTTGAGCACAAAAACTATCTTGGCAGCTGGACTAGAGAATATGTGTATTAGTCTGTGAAAATTTGTCAACATTTTTCCCATGTCCTGAGATTTTGTTGAATATCAAGTTTTAGAACAGTGGACTCATTATTCTATTGGAAGAAATTTTAAAACAGCCCAATATTGGGTACTGCTGCATGTTTTTAACCAAAGTTATACTGAGAATGGGGGGGAAGGTCAGAAAAATGTGAACAGTTTAAATTTGGGCCAGGAGGAACCATATGTAAAGTTAGGGCCAAAAGTGCTAAGAGATTAATGCCATTAAAAAGGAGCCAAGTACTTTGTGCAGGGGCAAAACAAAGATGCCTCGAGGGCATCTCAGAATTCAGTAAGACCCCACCCATTGGAGGCTCCATAGTGCTATAGCAATGGTTGAAGAGGACTTGGCTACTGCTGCCACTGGCAGCAGATCTTGGCACTTTTCACTGGCAAAGCCAGAGGGGTGAGGCCATCTAGGCCCTTTAGATTTCACATTTTACCACTATGTTTTCCAGGTGCCAAATATGGAACTATAGGATTTTAAATTTTCCCTGCTGGGTTTTGGTCTTGCTTTGGTCTAATTATTTTCTCCTTTTTGGAATGGAAATGTTTATCCTGTGCTATTATACTTGGGGTTATAATTAGTTTTTCATTGCTACAGATATTTACAGCTAAGAGTTTGTCATGAGTCTTAGAAAAAACTTTTTATTGGATGTCTGAAAAATACCAGATTTCTTGAGACCTTGGGGGAAATTGTTATTGCTTTTTGAAAGGTATGTAGGATAGTTGTATCATATTGGGCAGAATTATGACCTTGTGTTTGTGGATTAGGTATGGTTTAAGGAGGTACATTGTGATATGAAGTTGAGAAGTGATGGGTTGTGGTGATTAGGGTAGAATGTCAGCTTGATTGGTTTTGAGATCCATCCAGAGGCCTGATGGAAGACTCTAACGGGTGTATTTGGGTGGATTGTGGCACTGTGTCCTGGAGTACTAAATCTGGTTCCCTCACCCCTTTGTCGCTGGCACTGCTCCCCTGCTCCCCGTTTCCTGGACTACCACAAACTAAGCAACCTTGCTTTGAAACTCCTGCCTTGGAGCCTACTAAACTTGTATTTGAATTCCTAAAAGCCTGAGTTTAGTTAAACCTCTCCTCCTTTCATTTGTGAGTGTGAAGTATTGTGTCTGCATAACAGGAAAACAACCACAGGGAGACACTTATTTTGAGAAGGGAAGGAAAAAGGAATTCATCAGTTTTCTACAGTTGCATAGCACAACTTCTCCAAACCTGGCAGCTTAATGCAACACACATTTATTATTTGACAGTCTGTGAGTCTGGAATCTGGACATTGCTAGTGGTGCTTCTCCTTCGCAGTCCTTCATCAGGCTGCAATGAGAAGTTTCCAGACCTACACTCTCATCTGAGGCTCAGCTGGGGAAGGATCCATTTCTAAGCTCTCACGGGTGTCAGCAGGATTCAGTTCCTTGTGGGTTATCAGACTAAAGCCCTTAACTTCCCTGCTGCTCTCAGCCAGAGTCTGCTCCTTGTCCTTTGCCACACAAGCCTCTATAAAAGGTTATTTCATCAGGGCCAGCAAAACGAGAGAATGGATGGTCTGCTAGCAAAAGAGGAAGTCGCAGTTGCATGTCACTGTGTCACATGAGGAACACTGTATTAGGTTTCCATGACTGTCATAATTATCAGAGATAAGTCAACTTGTGAAGAGAAAAGGTTGACTTTGGCTTTCAGTTGTGGAGATTTCAGTCTCTAGTCAGTTGACCCATTGCTTTGGGCCAGTGGTGAGCAAAACATCATGGTGGGGAATGTGTAGTCAAGCACAAAGCTGCTCACCTCATGGCTGAGATGCGAAGGGGAGAGTGGAAGATGCCAGGGTCCCCTAATTCCCTTACGGTCAAACCCCCAGGAACCGTTAGGTTACCCAGCATTCCAGCTCTTAAAGGTTTCAAATCCACTCCCAACAGTACCACAAGATGGGGACTTAGGACATATTCTATTATTAGAAGGAAATCACAGGTTCCCATGCACACCGAGGGAAGGAGGTCCCACAAGGACGCAAATAACAGAAGGCAGGATAGGTGGGAGCCATTTTAGATTCTGCCTGCCACAAAGAAAAATGGGTGAATTAACAGATATTGGGTAGAAGGACAACTGAGGAAGCAAAACACAGAGGATGGCCTGTTGCCATCCTGAGAGAGGAGAAGGGGCCACTTCTTGAAAAACCAAGGGCCTTGATGAATAGTACAGGGAAGAAAATGTGATGAGGTGTCATCTATGGAGAGAGAGGGGAGATTCCTGAACAGCACTAAGCTGCGAGCCCTCACCGGTGAGAGAGTGTAGGCTGCTGTGCAGCCAGTTACTGGGAATGTGATTTGCTCCAGTAATAAATAATACCCAGATTTCAGTCGGAAAGCAAGTGAGGGAGAAATTGGTCAGAGTTGGGGGATGGGTAGTAAATGAAAGGTCAGGGTCAAAAATGTCTATGGTGTTAGTTAAAAAAAAAAAAAAATGGGCCGGGGATTTAGCTCAGTGGTTCCGGCGCCTGTCTTGCAAGCGCAAGGGCCCGGTTTGATCCTCAGAAACCACATACCATACTGGGTGTGGAGATTCACACCCAGCAGCAATTAGTACCACATCCCACAGTGCCGGGCGGGGTGGCTCATGCCTGTAATCCCAGCACCCGGGAGGCAGAGGCAGGAGGATTGCTGTGATGTGAGTTTGAGGCTGAGCTCAGGGCCAGCCTGAACTACAAAGCGAGACCCTGTCTCAAAATAACAAACAAACAAACAAAAAATCAAGCAACTTTGCCATTTTTGTAGTTCCTTCCAGAGTCCTACTTTCCCAGCAAGTCTGAGGGTTCCGACTGTGAAGGCCAGAGGTCACCTCAAGGCAGTCAGGTTCTGGGGAGCTTCTGGGTGGCCCTGTGGGAGCAGTGAAAAACAGATTCTCTTCCTAGGGAGCCAAAATCCCTCTCCCCTCTCCCCAGTGCTGGAGGCTCCAGGCCTCCTCTCTCCCTACAAGGGCTTCCTGGTGTTTCCTAGGGCTTTTAGTAGCCCTCTCCCTAACTCTGAGACCTTCCTCACCTGTGGGACCACCTCCGTCCTGTGCCACAACCACCTTTGGAGTTTAGTTCCTTTCCAGCTATCTTTTTATTTATTTATTTATTTATTTTTAGGTTTTTTGAGACACAGTCTTGCTTTGTGGTTCAGGCTGGCCCTGAGCTCAGCCTCAAACTCACATCACAGCAATCCTCCTGCCTCTGCCTCCCGAGTGCTGGGATTACAGGCATGAGCCACCACGCCCGGCACTGTGGTATGTGGCACTGATTGCTTCTGAGCGTGAATCTCCACGCTCAGTATTGTATGTGGTTTCTGGGGATCGAACCCGGGTCCTTGCCCTTGCAAGACAGGCGACGGAACCAGTGAGCTAAATCCCTGGCCCTCCAGCTAGCTCTTAAAGTGAGCTATTCTCCTAGTCAGTCCATTGACCTGTAGTTCACAGCTGGCTAAACATTGAAAATGCTGGAGTAAGTCAAAGATACCTTGTTTCATTTGAGAAAATTTGATTCTCAATTTCTGGGAGGAATTGTATTTTTATTGACCACACTGCTTACTTAATCCTCTAATTTCATGAATGATGGCTCACACCTGTAATCCTAGCACTCAGGAGGCAGAGGCAGGAGGATTGCTGTGATTTCGAGGCTATCCAGGTCTACTCAGTGAGCTCAGGGCCAACCTGAACTGCAAAGTGAGACTTTCTCTCAAAAAAACTAAAAACTAAAAACTAAATAATTTCGTGATCGAATAGGACTAAGCTTATAAAAGAGAATCATCCAGTGGACTTTGAAGGTTATCCAGTCTATCTTCCTTCCTTGGAGGAAGGAAAGTACTTAAATAATAATTCTGCATGAGAAGATTTCAGGAGACCTTAAACCCATGGCTGTATAGAACTCTGATGAGGGAGAAGTATTTATTTAAAGCTTAGTGTCACTGTGAATGTTTTTTCCTTCAGAAATTCTTAGAGAAGGTTTGTTATTTCTCGCATGAAGAGAGCTACATCAGGTCTCATTCATTTTGTTACCCAGAGCACCCAGCCCACTATGAGCTCACAAAGCTTGTTCAATAAGCATTTATTGAACTGAACTGCAATAGGCTGGTCTGAGAGTCAGACTTTAGCAATTATGAGTCATCCCTGAATGATTACAAATAACAGAAAATTAGAAGAAATCCAGGTGCTGCTAATAAGATATCCAAACATCAATATGTGGTGTCATGCTTCTATGTGGATTCCTTTACAGTCTTCCTATAAGACTTTAAAAATACAGACTCAGGAACTATTTTTAAGAAAAAACATCGATTTGAAACTTTGGGTTTAAATATAGACAAACAGAAAAGACAACAGCAGTAACTCATATTTCCACTATATAGAATTAAATTCTTAACATTTGGACAATTTCATGTGCAACCTTTTTGTTCGTGTTCTATCTTTAAGGCTGACAGTGGTGCAATTGTGTTCTGGAAAATACGAAGTGTGTTAGTGTGTATGTACATGTGTGTGTACAGGGAACTCACACATTCGTGACTCATTTGCTTTTCCTAAGAGTCTCTGTGTGGTGATAAAGGCATAATGAAGCCAAGATTTTACTGACAATCTGTGGATGTACTGCTCTAATATGTTTTTATGGCATGAAAACTGTTAGTAGAGCATAGACATAGTAAAAAACAAGTCCTAACGTGACCTTCTGGCCTTCAGTCTTCAGTTTTTCTCTTCCGAGATGGGCAGCATTGCCAATTCCTCTGAATGTTTCCAGAAATATTATTTGCATACACAAACACACATTTTCTACTTTCCTACACAGATGGTAGCACATGATGTATCTTGTTTTGTCCTTATGCCTAGAGTTTCGGACATTCTGGAAATACTTCTTAAGGGCAAGCTTCCTGAATGTGCAGATTAGTCCGAGGCCACCTTTTCTTCCCTGGGCTTAGACAGTTAACTTGGGGTGGTCAGATGACGTCTTCCACTGGTTGGACAGGTCTCTTCAAATCACAGATTCCCCTACCATTGCTAGAGAGTTTGTATTTGCTCACTGTAGTTGAACTCATTTAAAAATCTGCAAGAAAACTCTATATTTTTGGTAGCTAAAGCAACATCTTTCAGAACACAACAAAACCAAACAGGGAAATTTGGGGCTCGGCTTAAAATACAGCTGGGCAAGCCCACACTTAGTTGCTGGAATAACAACCAGCTGGGAGGACTAAATTTAGCTTGAGCCTTAAATATGGTCAGTTCTGATATCCACAGTGTCTGTGGAGAACGCCTCCCCGGCCTCCATGCCGGTGGACGGGAAGGAAGGACGGGGCTTGCCTAAAACGCTGACTTTGTGAAAACAGCCTCATCAATCTGGTGTGATTTAACAGGCTGTAAAAGGCTTGATTTACAGCCGATCAATAGGCAAACATTATGATTTGTTGTTAGGGAAGTGCAGAGCCCAGGGACAGGAATGAGGCCAAACAGGGGAAAAGGCTAAATAAATTATAATATTCATTTAAAATTTTTCTTTCTTCCTCTTCTTTCTTTCTTTCTTTCTTTCTTTCTTTCTTTCTTTCTTTCTTTCTTTCTCTCTCTCTCTCTCTCCTTCTGTCTTTGTGTCTGTCTTTCTGTCTTTCTTTCAAAAATGTCAGAAGTGGAAGTGGTTCCTCCTCCAAAAGGAAAGGGAGAAGTAGGCAGACCAATCTCCTTCACTCAGCCCTCCCGGGAACCCTCTGCTTGTGTGTGCCCCAAGCTCCCTGAAGGTGGGATGCGTGGGGTACACTCTCCTAGAGGAAGCATTCTCTGAGTGACAGAAGGGGCCCCAGGAGCACCTGGGCACCGCATTGTGGGGTCCAAAGTGTCACAAGTCTGCTTCAGGCCCAGCTCTAGAGGGACTTCAAGTCAGGCCTTGTCGGCTGCCCAAGGAGGACAGTAATATATACCTCCTGGAGCCAGAGGCAGTGATGATAACAGAGACATTTTCTATAAAGCTCATAGAGATCTGGTGAGTAAAAGAAAGCAATATTCTTTGCTTGCCAAGTAGGTAGCTGTGAGATAGCACCCTAAGGATTCTCATCTTGGACCAGGGCTGTACAGCGCTGGCCCAGAATAAGTGAGGCCCTGGTTCAGTCCCTAGCTCTGCACTTTGCTGAAAGTACAAACAAAACCAAACTCAACAACCCAGGATTCTCATCCTTGACTTGACCCCTTAGCTGCACGGCAACCTGCACTCAAGGTATGCCCCGGTTTTGCTTTGTTTATTAGGGTTTCAATGGTTGAAATACCAATCTCTGATTTGGAGAGAAGTAGCTAAATGTGCCAGGAAGGTGGGAATTATCGGTAAATACAGAACCAATTTTAGTGCCTCTCTCAGGATGGTAAAGAAAATTGTAGCCTAGTATTCTTATGGCTGCTGTGGTCACATCAGAAAGAAGAGACAGACTTTAGGGCCTGTCCCAGAGACAGCTGGTGGGGCTGGACTGACACCACCACAGGGAAGCCTGCCCTCAGAGCCTGAAGGAACTCTGTTGGTTTATCAATGAGTTAATTTATATGACAAAAAAGAGGGGGTGTCCTGTGATCCGTTATTGCCTTCCGTGGGCCAAACTGCCTGAGGCACAGCTTGTTCTATCTGAACTCACTGAAGGTGAACAGGGCAGCTCCCCTCTTGGGGTGACTTCTGGGTCCCTCGGGTCACAGACTGCTTTCACTCCGGCCCGCTTTCCACTCTCCTGATTGCTCACCGGAGCCTTCAACCCTGTTACCTTCGGCTGGAGGGAAGGTGTAGTAATCAGCCTATTTCCCTTGAGTTCCTCAGTCTTGCTTGTCTTTGGTCATTAGCTGGAATCAAAGGCATTTTCCCTCTTTAAAAGTTTTAAACT
The DNA here is from genome assembly GCA_004026965.1 of Petromus typicus. Taxonomy (NCBI): domain Eukaryota; kingdom Metazoa; phylum Chordata; class Mammalia; order Rodentia; family Petromuridae; genus Petromus; species Petromus typicus. The sequence continues at coordinate 37,811 of PVIR01002212.1, forward strand.
TCCGGAGGGAGGAGTGGAGACATTCCACTCTCCCGCCGCCCTCAACTTGGGTGTGTTAGAGTTCCTGTACCACGGGGCTGTGTGGGGATCCCAAGGCCCTTTGAGACGCACAAGTTAGGAAGTCAGAAGCTTGAGGGTCCCTGCTTCCTCCAACAAGGACAGCTCAGCCAGAAGGGGGCCTCATACTAAATGAGCGGCACAGAGGAACTCCTGCCTGGTTGAGCCTCTTCAATTCGCCTCCCAACCTGGAGCCACAACCATCTCCTCTCCATATACTACAGAGGACAGTCATCTCCTTCGGGTCTCCTTAGGTGAGGGCTCAGCTGGCCTATCTTTGACCCAAGATCTCTAGAGACATATATTATTGCACAACTGATAATGTTTTAGGTCCTATTTAATGATTTCTTGGTACCAAACACCCTGATTTTATTTCCTCTCCCTTTTCTTCCACCTCTATGCTTTATCTTTACTAACATCTGCCAAGGAAATGTGCCATTTAAAATCATTCCTTTTGTTAATAGAAGTATTCATTTATAGAAAACCCATAGCAGGCATTTGAGGGAAAATAAAATATAGAATCAATAACATAATTAGAGCAAAAGCTTTGTCTTTGTGAATAAGAATTCAAGAGAATTAGAAACATATTGTTTTCTTAATTTTTGACTCTGGAGAAGTCAGGGGAACAATTAAATTTAAGAACTGTTCTTGACAGGGAATGTAGTACTGTCAGAAAAGCTACAAGTCAGAGGGAAAATTCAGTAAAATAAAAGGAAGTTGATTGTGTAACAATACTATTAAAATGTCAGCACCCTTCTTGGAGGTGGACCCAGGCATTCTAAGTGAAAGCATGGAGGTTAAAATGTCACATTGCTTAGCGAAAGGGAACTACACTTCCAAACGTGCTATTTGACTTCTGATTACTTCTCTCTATGATTCCAGCTATTTATGTGTCTCATAGAATCAAAACAAGGCCACGATGGCGGCTCAAGAATAGACTGCTTCATTCTAGCTTGTTGGGGTATAGGTCGGAGCTTACACTTTTCCTTCTACTTTAAAAAAAATTAGTTTTCTGGTTTTGCTATAACCCTCCTCAAATCTTAATCTGGCACTAGCTGATGTGTAAATACAATTTCTATATGTCTGCTGTTGGATAAGGCACCCGTTCTCCACTGCCAAGTCCTCAGTGGCTTCCCCTTGTAGCCAACCCGAGAATGGTCCCCTCTCCTGGACCAGAAGGGTGGGACCCTGAGAGTTCACGGATCTTTCTCACTGCCTTCCGGATGAAAATGACGTCTTCAAATGCAACTTCTGAGAAGCCTACGCCCACCCTAGTCCCCTTACCAGCCATCTCCTCTTCTGCTCACACAACGGCTTGTCCTCATGGATCCCCCTCATTTTGTCTCAGACTATTTGTATTGACTTGTTCCTTCCACCTCCCCACATGTGCCATTTTCCAGCCTCAGAGGGCAAGCACTGAGGTTACTTACTTGTGTAACCCCCCGAGTGCGGAGAATAGTAGGTGAGAATTGTTCAGTGTATGTTCATTGATGACGGTTCACAAAACCCTTTTGTGAGGATATGTCTGAGAAGTGGCTGCTTAAGCCACTCCTGGAAGTGGTTGTTGCAAGTTCTTTGAGGCCTCAAGCACAGCGGGTTCACCGTATACCATGAGAGCCCACTGCTTTTCAGGACAAAACCTCATCATTTCGGCAAACCAAAGAAACTTCAACCTGATGTTTCTGTAATTTTGACTCCTCGTCTCTCATTTTAATTTTCATAAAATTAGATTGACACAAATTAGAATCAAAGGCAAGTAGAGCAAAAACAATAACCAAAGAGACTCAACTTTGAGATGTGCTGGGGACCATGGGATCTATTTAAAAATGCTTTTCTATTTAAAAGCCAGGCTCACGCTTCACTTCGTAACTCATTTGACAAAGGATCTAAATAGCTCTAGTTCTTCTTGCCAAATAAAGATACATACTCAGGTTATTAAAAGACAATCTAAAGAGCCTTTATTTATTTCCCCCACCTATTTCTCAAAGGGGCTGAGATGGCTTTATGCAAATACCTACATTATATCAAACAAAAACAGAAGAGATGGAGTAAACTGAAGACTAGAGAATAGTCATGTTAAGCCAAGGGTAGTTGGAGAGCAGAAACATATGCCAGAATTTTTTGAACTTCCAAGTTTGGCTCAGAATTTTCTGAATCAGAGGTAAAGAAAGAGTATAATTGACTACAAATTTCACAGTGTTTAAAATAAAAAGCTAGTTCCTCCATGCCTGTGTGCTAAAGACTGTATCCACACCTTAAGAGCCCCTTTAATTGGGGTTAATCTGGGGCTCCAGCTGTCTGTACAGTGTCCATTCTTCCCCTGAGTCACCCCAACAAGTCCAGCTTTGTTAGAAGATCAATGGCATTGCGACTTGCGAGATCCTCTGAGATTTTCCGCCGTGGTTATGGCAGTGAGAGAATTACTATCACAAAGACCCTGGAAGAATCCAAAGTAGCAAAACAGTTCCTGTCGCCTCCTTCACAACTGACATCTTCCCTCTTTCTGCCTTCCAGAAACCACGATGTTATCTGGCACCTAAAGCCCAGCTCTGCTTCCTCCAGAGTCTTATCAAGTTCCCTGGCTTTGTGTTGCCCTCCCCGCCAAAAGTAACCCCTTCCTCTGTCAGATGACTGTCAGCGGAAAGCCACGTGAGCAAAATCATTCCTGCCAACACTGGCCTAACTGACAGATCAGCCTCCCAGGAACAGACTTTATTTCTTAAGAGTGGCTTTTTAACCCACTTAAAACTCTAATGAACTGTCGAGAAGACTGATTGATTAATAGATTGTGTTAAGAGAGTTTGCAACCATGGTACTCTCTTGGTCTCTCATGAATGTCTTTAGTGACCACTTTGCCATTTGTCAAAGGCGAAAGATCTAGTTTCTGAAAGTGTATAACCATCGCTCTCATGGTCTGTGAAACAGACTGGGCCACAGAGGCTGGTGTTGTTATTGAGCCTGGGTTTTAGTTTATAAAGGTGAATGACAAGAGGAGTGGCTTAGGACATTAGGATGTGAAAGTAATGGGCATGTAAGGATACTTTTTCTTCTCTCCTTTCTGATCACTTTCCCTTCCTCCTTCAAACCCTTATCAAGTGTAACAACATGTCTAATGCTTCAAGGAATACATCCTTAAAAGCACTTTTCTCCTTATCTTGCCCACAATCACTCTGAAGTCCTGGGCAGTTATAGCAACACTTGTGCATTGTCCCACGGCCACCTTATGTGCAAACCCTCCCTATTAGTGTTGTCTTGTAATATTGGTATTGCCATCAGCCTGTTGATAAGCTTGTGTCCTGGAGATGCTCACTTGTCAGCACCCAGCGTGACCTGGCACATGCCCCCAGCCTCAGACTGCTTTATCCTGTATTCTTACCACAGAAAGAAAGACTTGTTAGCAGCAGCCATCAGGGGACAGCACCTGGTGAATATTCTCAACAGTTTTTGGTTTGGATACTGAGGCCAAAAGTATACTTCACTTTGTCTCATGGACATTTGGGTTCCAGATCCGGGAACGTGGGAGTAACTTTGAATTTCTCAATGTGAACTGTCCAACATACCTGCCTGGCAAGTGCAGGGTCCTGAGTTTGATTCCTTGTACCACCCAAAAAATGTCAAACATTTAAAAAAATAGTAATAATAGTACTTTGACTGGATAAACTCTCCTGAATAATAATTATAATGTTGAGAAAAGAAGGTTATAGAAATTATTTTTTGTCTGGGGATTTACCTCAAGTGGTACCACACCTACCTTGGAAATACAAGGGCTGGAATTTGATCCCCAGTACCACCAAAGAAGGAAAGAAAGAAATGATTATTTGAAAGCACTGAGAAATAACCAAAAGCTGAAAAATGACAAGGTAGCAATTTACTGGGACAAGATTCAATAATTAGGAGCAGCTCTTTGCTTCAGATAACTTCCAGATTTATGCATCTTAGGAAGAGCAGAGATTCACAGCCTTGTTGAGTGGAGCTGGATGCAGTTTGGGGCATGGGAATCTGAAATTTAGCAAGCGAAGGAGATCCAGAGGGGTAAATACCCAAACTTGGACACAAGAGAGGGAGTTAGGACGACCACTAGATGGCGTGTGTGTGTGTGTGTGTGTGTGTGTGTGTGAGGAGGCCTATGGCACAGGTGAAAAACACAGCAGCCAGAAACTTGTTAAAAGCAATCTTAATGGAAAGCAAGGGTGATTTAGTTTTCACTGGACCAATAGCACCGGTCATACGTGGATCACATGATAATTATATGAGAATGAAATTTATTTGATTTTGCATGAGTTTAAGAGGCTATTTACCTGGCCTCAATGAAACAAAATATGGCCCATATTTTTTATCTTTTAAGAAGATAATCTTCTTATCTTTATCTTTTTAAGAAGTTTTTATCTTTTAAGCAGTTTTTAAAAATATAATTGTGTTTTTAAGAATACAGCTTTAAGGAATAATTATATACACACTTTTCAATAATTATTTTTGAATACTGAAATTATAGATCTATTTATTTCTTTGTACTATCTAATTTTTCTTTTGTTTTGCTTTTTATTTTCCACAACAGAAAAATACAGAGAGACTTTTATAATAAAGCAAAAACATTTTTATTTTCTAAAAAGCCACTAAATTTTAGTAGTTGTCCACTTCAGAAAAGTTTGAATGTTAGTCATGTTAACTGTCTGCTAAAGGAAAAAAAAAAAATCACTTTTCAGAGTAATATATCAGAATCCAGAGCTCTCACTCTGAATCATTTGCAATGTTGAGATTCAATTTAATAATCACTAAATAAAAAATCCAGAAAATCTTTCCCATATCTAATGGGAAAGAATAAATTAATTCTGGTACTGAAAAGACTTCAATTATTATAATTTGTTTAAATATTGAAAGAAAAATATACATTAAAAAAGCAGAAGAAACTCAACAGGAAAATAAACTATAAAAACAAAATAAGGGGAATTTTAACTAAAAAACTCTAGTAAAATAATAAATTCATTCAAAGAATTTGATAGGAAATTGATATTGGTAGATCCAAGAAGTTAAAGCAAAGTCTAAACAGGGTGAATACATAGAAAACCACACCTACACCCCTGTCATGGTTTGGGTCTGAAACGTTCCCTGAAAGCTCACGTATTGAAAGCTTGGTCCCAGAGCAGCAGCATTCAGAGTGGAGTCTTGGGAGGCTATTGGATTGTCAAGGCTCTGATCTCATTCTCATGAATGGATTCATCACGGATTAATCTCTGGATTCATAATGTAGTGGGCTACTGGGAGGTTACAGAAACATAGGAGGCGGGCCTAGCTGGAGGGTAGGTGTTGGGGTCATGCCTTGAAGGATGTATTTGGTCCCTGGCCCCTTCCTTTCCAACTCCATTTCTCTTTCTCTGATTGCTGGCCACCATGACCTGAGCCGCTCGCTCGACCACAATCTCCCTGCCGTGATGTCTGCCTCAGCACAGGCTCATACACAACAAAGCCAAGAGACCACGGACTGAAACCTGTGAAACTGTGAGGCCAAAAAGATTGTCCCTTTTAGTGTATTTATGTCCTGTATTTTGCCACAGCAAAGGAAAGCTTGCACAGCAGGTTAAACAGAAACTCTAACATCAAGTTACTGAAAGATTCCAAAGTAAAAGTGCATTTCATACAAGTGAGTAATTATGCAGATCTGTATATTTTATGCAGATTAATAAGAAACAATAGAGGCTAAGTGACAGTGGAGTAACATTGTTAAGGGAAAGAAAGGGGGGGACCTAAAGCCCATTTACTGGTGAAATCTATCAAATATTTACTGAAGTAATAATATCAACTTTATATAGAATCCTTCAATGGAAGGAAAGAGGACATATAGGAAGAAGAAATGCTTTACATCTTCTATGAGGACAGCACAGTCTCGATACTAAACTCTGAAAAAGGTATTAAAAAATTAAAGACCAATATACATCATGAATTTGTCACAACAATTCTGAACAAAAAGATATATCAATGACAACGGAGGTTTCATTCCAACTATGCAAGTCTGGTGTCCTAGTTACTTTTCTTTCATTGCTAAGACAATGAGCCCAAAGTTAAAGAAGGAAAGATGTATTCAGCTTGCAATTTGTAGAGGCTTCAGTCCATAATCAGCTGGCGCCAAGGCAGGGTGGCAGGGCAGAGGGGAATCACAGAGGAGAAAGAGTTCATGGCAGGCAGAAGGTAGCAAAGCAACAAGGGGCAACCACAGCTCTTTTTTATCCCTTATATCTTATCCGTACTACTTAGGTTGGGTAGTTCTCACATTCTTCATCCTAAGGCCTTCCACCCTAGCACTGTACCATGAACCAGTCCCAGCATCATACACTCTAGGTCCATTCACTTCTGAGAAAGCCCTACCTAGGACTGCATGATGTCTTTGGGGGACATCCAGACATAAGCCTTAGCAGTTGGTTTAATGTTCAAAAATTCAACAAATAAGCCAGGCATGGTGATTCATGCATGTAATCCCAGCCCTTTGTTTGAGTCAGGAGGACTAAAAATTCAAGCCCAGTTTATTTAGCAATTAGTAGCAACTTAGCTAAGTACAGTCTCAAAGAAATAAAATAATAAAATAAAATTGCAAGAGACATAGCTCAGTGTGAGGTCTTTGGTTGTACTGCCAAAAATAATCAACAAATACGTTCCACCAGAGTAATAATAACACTGAAAACCACAAGGTACAGAAAAAGTAATTCTCAGAATTCAGCATTCATTCATAGTCCAAGAAAATCTCCCCAACTATGAAAACTGGAAGAGAACTTCCCTCAGTCTGATAAAGGGCATCTAGGACAAACCTACAATCAATATCATGCCTATTGTGAAGATTAATATTTTCCTTTAAAATTAGGGACTGTCTTTTCTCCATTTCTATTCAACATTGCACTGCTGGTCTTACCTATTGCCATAATTGTATAAGGTAAATTATTATAAGGCAAAAAAGTAAAATTATAAAGATTAAAAAAGAAGTAAAACTGTCCTTACTTGGAAATGGCATAATTGCTTACATGGGAAAATCTATGGCATAGGCAATAACAGCAGCACTAAACCACTCTTGAAAAGGGCCTGAAAGTTTCTAATACAGTTAAACACAGTGATACCCTTGAACCTAGCAATTTCATTCTCAGGTGATTATCTACAAGAAATGAAAAGTTATATCCACAAAAAGCCTTGTGTAAAAATGTTCACATGCTGAAAGCAACTTGATGTCCATCAACCAGAGAGCAGATAAGGCAACTGTAACATAGCCAACCTTTGTATTCGTAGACTTTGCATCCATGGATTCGGCCAGCCATAGATCAATATTCAGTAAAAAATCAACTGAAAAATTTTTTCTTTGCCATTTTTTCTAAATAATATAGTATAACAACTACAAGCATTTATACTATGTTAGTTATTTTGCAGTAATATCTAGATGATATAAGGTGTACGGAAGGCTGTATATGTTGTATGCAAACATCATATATATAATGGATTCAAGCATCTGTGGATTTTGGTACCCTGAGGGGGAGAGTCCTAGAGTTTATACCCCAAGGATAATGAATAATGAATGAATATTCTCACAATGGAAGACACTCAGCAACAATAACAGAAGAACTACTCGACAGCATGGATAAACTTTACAAATATTCTGAGAACAAGAAGACAACTCAGAAGAGTATGGCAAGTGTTCCATTTATTGAGGTTCTACAACAGTCAAAAATAAGAAAATAAAAACAGTGACTACCTCTGCATGGGGGATGAGTAGGAGGAGACATAAGGGAACTTTCTAAAGAGATGGAAATGTTTTATATTGTGGTGAAGTGTGAGTTCGACAGGAATATTGATTTCTCAGAATTGTACAAATTCGTTATCTGAATGGGCAGAAATTTTACCTAAAAATTGTAAGACCTGTGAGCATGTGCAAACTGTGTGTATGTGTGTGTGTGTGTGTGTGTGTGTATAGATGAAACAAAATCTAACAGTATATCAATAATAATCGAAGCTGATTTTTGGGCACATGGGGGCTCATTACACTTTTGTATTGATCCTGTATGTGTTGGGAATTTTCTCTAATAAAAGTTTTAAAATATGATCTTTTAAAATATATTCTTTTTGATATAATTCCTTTTTTACTCAATCAAGATCCACTGAACATCATCTAATAATTTTAATTGGCTGGAGGGTAAAGATGACAAATTAAGTAGCTTGCACTATCAATTTGTCTCTCTAGTTTGTAGACAATTTTCATTTGTTTCAGTGTTCAAAAATAGAAGCTAGGTCACCACTGTAACGCGGTGTCAGTGCTGAGCTTCGTAACCGGCATTTCTCCAAAGAATGAACTGAAGAATGTTGATTTGATTTGAAATCTCATAACCCCTTATGTGAACAAGTTACATAAGAATAAGTTTGATAGGGCTGGGGATTTAGCTCAGTGGTTCCGGCACCTGTCTTGCAAGTGCAAGGGCCCAGGTTCGATCCCCCAGTTAACCATATACAATACTAGGTGTGGAGACTCACACCCAGCAGCAACCAGTCCCACATACCACAGTTCCGGGCGTGGTGGCTCACGCCTGTAATCCCAGCACTCGGGAGGCAGAGGCAGGAGGATTGCTGTGATGTGAGTTGGAGGCTGAGCTCAGGGCCAGTTTGAACTACAAAGCGAGACCCTGTCTCAAAAAACAAATAAACAAACCCAACAACAACAAAACAAACAAAACAAAAAAAGAATATGTTTGATAAATACAAAATCATAAAGTAATTTTTAAAAATTCTGCTCAGCTGTACATTTAGAAATGGATAAAATGGTACATGTTATGTGTATTTTACCATAATTGTAAAAAAAAAAAAAAGAAAGAAAATATTCCAAATGAAGGAATGAAATAACTTTTTTTTTTTTAAAGTTCCACATCCTCACTATTTATTGATTTGGTTTTTACACTTGGATGTCACGTCATACTCATGATTACAGTTCCTAGAAATAAAATACTTTGTAAAATATTTCAAATAATTGTCCTCAAGTTCCCAATCTGCAACAATCTGGGTTACCAAAATTTCCTTATGGAAATTTATAAATGTAAATTTTTTATGAACAGTTGGCCGTCTGTAAACTTCTTTTAGAGGGATGTTTAACTTGAGCAGCTTGCTTTATTTCAGCCTTTTTATTTCACAATTTAAATACCCTGATTTCAGAGAAGGGATACCAAGAAGAAATAGGATGGATTTCATATACAAAATAAAAACAAAAACCACTTCAGGAGAAATGCACCGAAACAACCTTTAGAGAAAGAGAGGTAGAAGTGTAAACTGAATCTTCATAAGGTTTTAATTTGGTTTTTTCCAAGCATGTGAACTTCCACAGTGGAATGTGTCTGGCTGAGTGACTGGGGGTTTTGAAATCTTGTTCCTGTGAACATGATGATTTTAGCAACGAAGCAGAAGCCCCTTCGGGACACCTTGGGCCAGTAGGCAGCTAGAGAACTCAGCACTAGTAGCCGGCACTCCTATCCCCTCGCCACTGTTTTTTATCTGGAGTCACTTGGAGATGTAAAGTCAGGTAAACTGTGCTCCTCATAAGCCTACACCTGGCTGTCCTAGGGTGACGGCGTGTCTCCAGGGTCCTCTGCCACCTCCTCAGTGAGGGCAGGTTTTTTCCAAGTGCTGAGCACAATGGTAGAAGGAATCTTTCATAAGGGAAACAGGACACTGATGCAGAGGGAGGACAGATGTGGAACTCATTTCTGAGAAGGAACGCTGCTCAAAAGGGACTTTCTGTGTATGGCCACACTTTGCTTCTGTTTTATTTTCACCAATAATGACAATAAGGCTGCTACGGTCTAAGGAGATGGCTCTGCCTTAAATTTCCCAAACCACTGTCTCTGGGGCCAAGTACGGAGTGAGAAGCTCATGATGGTTTTGGCTGCAGCTGACAGGGAAACCTCAGCTGGCTCCCACAGGAGGGCAGTGTATTATTTCACCTAAGAAGTGATGCTCAGGGTGGACAGACTGGTTGACTTGGTAACTGGGTAATGTTGCTGGGGATTAAGGTTAGTTCCATCTTTGTGCTGTGTTGTTCTAAGTGCACCAGTCACTGCCTGCTTGCCCCAATGCCAGGCTCCACATCCCTGAACACCACTACCCAGAACAAAGGTGTTACTGTGTCTTTATGTCTCTTTTTAGAACCAAGAAACTTTTCTGGGAAAGCCCTCCACGCGGTGTCTTCATGACTCACTAAGTTGCAATTGGGTCTCACGCCTCTTTTATGGGTTATTATGAAGGGAATTTCCACGATTGGCTTAATCAAGACAGCTGGGGAGAGGGGCCGGTTTTCCCAAAAGTGCCTCACCACAGACAGCAAACTGGACAGCCAGAGGATATTTTGAATTTTATTTTTAACCAAATAGTAGACACGCATTGCCGAAATGCATGATTGCAGAAATGGATAAAATGGAACATGTTATGTTTGTTGCTCCCTGTATTTGAGGAATTTCCTACATTATCAGACCTGCCCACCACACACAGAAGCAGGAGAGAAGCAGATACATTTGGAGTTTGGAGTCCAGCACAAAGATGGAGTCCAGGTGTGTTGCGTACAACACACAAGACACATGTGGATGAGACTTGGGTTCAAAACCAAATGAGTCAGGAATAAGTGAGGAACCAAAGGTGAGGAATTAGGTGCCTCTCAGAACCTGCTTTTTTGTTGAAGGTCAGAGAGCATGGCAGAAAGACAGCTTTCAGAGGGAGAGTTTTGATGGCTTCCTGTATGTCGTAGTGTCCTCATGGTAAGCAGCAACATTTGTAGGTCTCTCCCGCAGCAGTTTGAGTAATCTCCCAAGTTTTGTGCCAGGAAGCCTCATTTTCCAGCCCTCTGGGGAACTGTAAGCTCCTATTTCCCTGAATAAATCCCTTTCCTGCTTAAACTGGCCTGAGACGGTTCTGTTGCTCATTACCAGGAATTCTACAAGGAAGAAGTACAGAATTACAGTCGGGGACAAACTGTGTTCACTGCAGTTGGGGCTCAGTAGGCACAGGATGCTGGCAAACACCGGGAGATACGTCCTCTGTGGTCGCCCCTCTGTGTCACGTACAGAGAACAGAATACGAAGGTTGCCCAGAAGCTGTGCTCCAGGGCCAAACACTGCTTCCTGTGGTAGCTCCTGGACTTTTTCTGGAAGGGAAGTCCTCCCTTTTTGTCCCTCTCCTTGAGCATTTGCACCAAATATAGTAGCTTGACACCCCCAGCATCCTCCCCAACACATTCCATGGGTAAACATAATTCAGTATTGTGTGGAAGAAATCACAAACTAGTCTGGCTGAACCAAGCCAAATTGTAAAAATTTCTTTTAAGTGAAATGCGATACATGTTTGGTATTGTACCTTCTTATATCTAACTAAAAGGGAATCTGTACTCCCTGTAATTCAACACTTTTATTAAACAAAAACATGGCAACATGAATGGACAGAAGGGAACACTACATTTACAACTCTGTTCCTCTCCTGCTTCTGTGGAGCTCCTAACATAGCATCATTTGCATATCTCAATGCCTCTACTTGCCTTTATAGTCATTGAGTGCAGTATATTTGGTCTAACCCAGATATTTAGGTGGATATTTAGCAGAATTCTGCCTTCCCAACATTCTTGTGTTAATTTTGTATCAAACAGGCATAGAACGTGCCCCTTCTTTGGATAATGCAAATCACTGACTCATAAAAGTATTTTTGTTTTGGACTGCTGTTTTGTATTACTATTTGCAATGTATGCAGTGGAAGAGTTGCACTGTGTCATCACCAGCAACGGTATGTCGTAAATATTTTACTTAATAGAAGGAAAATGAGCATTGCTGCTGCCCTACTTTGTAACTTTTCATTGTTATTGAGGTTTTCCCAGACTCTGGGAAGCCTCCCTCTCATAGCGCCTTGTCACAGTCTTCCTCTGCTGTTCAGGGACAACACCGGCCTCACAGGCTGTCAGTGTAATAAAGATGTGCCATTAGCAAGCATGTTTCAGAAAGCGCCATGTGGTTTTCTTCAGGAGCTGGTTTTAGGCAGAATTAATCCTTTTAGAGGTTATTATATTGGATTGTCCTCGTTATGTCAGAGGAGGGCCTGGGGGAGGGGGTTTCTTCATTTGTCTGAGCATCGCTGAGCATTTAATTTCAAATTTTCTGCTCAGTGCATAATGAAAACTGTCCACCAAATGTGCAGTAGTAAATGCAAACTATAATTCTGACGTCTGAAAATTTTGAAATAGATGAATATTACAGAACTGAATCAGTTCTTTGTGACATTCCTTCCCCAAAATAAAATTGCTAATGAATTACTCCGCCTTAAAAAAGAAAATAACCATTGAAAGAAACTTACATTTTGGCAAACAAGCTTAATTTTGAATGCTGGTATAGAATTTTCACAGAAAGTTGGAGACCTGGAAACAGAATGTTCTTTTTTTTTGCACTGCATTTTGCAAAGAGAAATTAATTATAGCTCTTGCTTTTCCAGGCTGTGCCATCCTGGAGGAGGACAAACAAAAAGTATCAAAAATAGTTTTGGGGTCCGTGGAAATGCTGACACCCATGGGCTCTAAATTCTTTTCTTCCCCTAACAGGACCTAGCCGCTTTGGCTACAGCACCCAGCAGGCCATTTAATGTAGTCCCACGGGGTAACCACCTCTGCTCCGCCCCCTGGTGGCCTAAGGCCACTACTGCACCTCCTCACCACAGTTTGACCTTGAGGCCGTAGCTGCCTCAGGGCTTGTCCCTACCCTTATGCCATGGTTCAGGCATCTGATGAAACTGCTGTGGCTGAGGAGTGGGCTTTGTGTCCTTAGCCTATCACAGCCCATTATGGGCCAGCCACTCTGATGAGCTCACACTCTCAGAAAATTATGCCTTTTCCTGAAAAGCTCACTCAACTGCATTCCTCTGGCCCTGCAAAGGACACTTAGGTGGCACATCTATCGCTGCTTCAAAAGATCTCTCCTTTCCCACAGCTAGAATAACTAGTTGGCTGCAAGTAAAAGAATGACATTTAACGGTTTCCTATACCTTGTATATGAATTACAACAAGATGGATTGAAGACTTAAATGGAAGAGCTAAAACTATGACACTTTTAGAGGAAAACAAGACAAAAGCCATGGTGACCTTGGGTCTGGCAGTGGACTCAACTGTGACACCAAAGGCACAGGCTGCACACGGTGGCAGGGAAGGATACGTTAGACTTCATCAAAATCAAGAACTTTTGTTACACTCAGAATGCTCCTAAGAAATGAAAATTAAAACTACAAAATGGAAGAGAATGGTTGTAAATCATATTTATTCTACTATCTAGAATTTACAGTGAACTTTGATGATTCAACAACAAAAAGACAAACATGCCAATTTAAAAATAGATTTGTATTGGAATTTCTCCAAAGAAGATTCACAAACGACCAACATGCCCTTGAGATGTGTTCAGTATCATTAGTCGCAAAACAAATGCATACTGTGTCACACTGAGATATGACTTCACACTCACTAGGTGGACTGTGATCCAAAACAGAGGAAACGGCAGTCTTCGCTAGGAAGTGGGAAACCTGGAACTCTCATCCACTGCTGACGGGAGTGTGAAGGGTCCACGCACTGTGGAAAACAGTTTGAATAAATGAGCAAACGGTCCCTCAAGATTTTAGAACATTGCATAGCAGCAATGTTCTCAATAGCTAACATGTAAACAACCCAAATACCCATCAACTATTAAGTGGATAAACAAAATGTGGGCTGTCCTTATGGTAGAATATTATTCACTTCTAAAAAAGAAGTACTGATTATACACCACAACATGGAGAAGCCCTGAAAGCTTTCTGCTAAATAAAAGAAGCCAAACATGAAAGGTCATATAATGGTCTGATTTTGTGTAGATGAAAGATCAAAGTAAGTAAATCTATACAGACAGAAAACATAGAGGCCAGGATGTAGCTCAGTGGCACTGCTGCCTGCTTGTAGTGCAAGGTCCTGAGTTCGATCCCTGGTTCCACACAAAAGCAAACTAATGGCTGCCATGGGCTAGGAGAAAGGGAAAATTGGAAGTGACTACTGAACTAAAACTTCAGAGGTGAGGAAAATGTCTTAAAAATAGGGGGAACAGTACAATACTGTGAATAAAATAAATGCCACTGAATTATATATACATATATATATATATTTAAATACATGTAATATCTCTATATCTATTCATCCCCAATTCCTGACTTATCTGTCCCACAGTCTTTGTTATTTCTTAAATGACTAGAACGATAGGTAAAGTGTTTGACCTTTCATCCTTGGCCCCTAAGGCAGCTTAGGGACAACTTCAGTGCAACAAATAGTCACGTTGGGTCTCTAGACCTCAGAAAACAGAACTGCTCCCCGACCTTCCGACCTTTTACCTGCTCCTTTCTTTCTCCTTAAGGCAGGATAGAGAAGCTGCCTTCTAATGGCTCCCTACCTTTCTGCCATCACATGGTCAGGAAACTCTGACCCACCTTGTCTGAGTAGATACTAGGTCTCCCGACTTAGGAAGGGATCCTGCCCCCTACTCACAAGGAAAGAAGATGACAGGGAGCCAGGAATCTGAACAGACAGGCCTTACTTGGTTTCCTCATTTGGTGCCAAGGCATTAGATCAGATCCAGTGCTCCAGTCATCTTTCAACACAGTTGTCCAGGCTTCATCGAGGCCTACGTATGCAACTGAATCATAGAACCCTAGGACGGGTGTGGAGAGCTTGTGGACGGCTGGACAGGTGGAGGCTTGCAGGCAGGTGAAGAATTCATCTTCATGACAGAATCATGTAGTGGAAACCACTGAGCTTGTCTCCTCACTGTACTGTCTGACCCCGTCCCACCGGCACATAGCTGCACCTTCCCGGAAGAGAGTTCGGCAGTGCCTGCCTGAACCTCCATCTGGAGGCCATTTTTCACGGTTTTTGTTTTTGAAATCTCCCTGGGGCCTCTACTAAAGAAGTGGAAAGGAGAAAGAAAGTGTCCCTGGGGCCACCTATGCCTCTATGCATAATGGAAGAAATGATCCTCAGGCATAGGTGGAGAGTTTGTGTAATCAGTGAAACTAGTTCAGGAGAATGGCCAGAACGGAAAGTGCTTTGGGTTTACTTTGCTTGATTGCAGAAGACAAAGATAGGAATGGGGAGGGCAAAAGAGTAAGAGACAGAGAAGGGAGAGAAGGAGAGAAAGGCCAGGAGGAGAAAGAGCAAGAGCACAGAGAAGCGAGGCTTCCCTTTCAGACTCGGACCTTCTCTGCCCACCCTGGGTGCATGTGCCGCAGGGGCCTGTCTTCCCTGGAGCCCAGCAGCGCGCCTTTGCCCGCCATCCTCCCTCCTGCCTCTTGTGTCGCTTTCTTCTCTCTCCATCCAGCCTCTTTTGGTTCCTCAGACCCGCACCCCAAGGCCAGAACTCTCAGGACTTTGGGCAGAGGTGCGGCTTTTTCCCTGAGGGCCCCTCTGGCCTCTCTGGCTCCTCGTCTGGGAAAGCGGTGCCCCCTGCAGGTGTGCCTGCAGGAGAGATTTGGGCTGGAGTTCAGAAGTTTATTAGCACTCAGAGGAAGAACTGAGCAGTAAGAAAAACGGAGGGACGGAGGAGGCCCTCAGCCAGCCTGTGTGGTGTGAGGGGCCGGCTGGGACGCTGCGGCTGGACAGGGCTCCACTCTGGAAGGAAGGGCGCTGCAGCTGGGGCAGGGAGGTTTCCTTTAGATGGCGGGGCCACCGCCACAGACACACTCAGAAGTTGCTTCCTGAGCAGGAGGGGCTGGAGCGGGGAGAGAGGAGCTACATCATGACCCAGGGGCTACACGTCAAGCTCTGCCCTTGACTCTCACTGTTAAGTGCATGACCATTTGTTCAACAAACCTTCATTGAGCGTCACACCGAGAATACTAAGGGGAGCAAGGAGAACGAGATCTCTACTCTCTCTCCACGCCAGTCAGCCTTTCATTTGCGTTCTCTCCTCCTCAGCCTCCATCCTGTGGCCCACGTGATCAAGAACTATTTCCTAGAAAATATTTTAAAACCCACAAAAACACAGACCAAAAAGAGACAACGCCAGGTAACCCTGTACTTTGCTTATAGAGGCATTTACCCGGTAACCACATACAACAATGAATACATTTCTAAATGAATAAGAGAAGCCAAAACAGTTACATTTTATTAAAGCTCACCAGTTGTGAATTCAAATTCTAGTTATGGTTTTATATGACAGATAAATGATCCTTTGCACAATGCCCAATAAATAGCCCTTGCTCTGATAATTTATGGTGAGTCAGTAGAAAACATTTCCAACCCAAAGAACACAAATATTTTGTATTCGGTCCTAAAAATCAATCAACAAATCATTTATTGTCGTAAAATCTTATTGGATACTTTGAAAAATGTTTACACTCCATTAGTTCGGGTATCATTTCTCATGAAGCACATAGGATGTGCTCAAAATATTCTGAATTTAATTATTCTTTACAAGATACTTAGCACCAAGGGATGTGGCATTTTCCAATCTTGACAACAACACTTAAGCTGGAAAAATCCCTATATTTATAATCGTGGTGTAAACTTCAGTGGGGAGTGATTATGGTCTCACTTGTATTTAACACTGTAAAGTGTTGCTGAAGATCTAAGAGGAGAGAACCAAATTAAAAGTAGAAATAAAAATGGGGTTCTTTTAAACATTCAACCGTGATGATACAGTACAAACAAAATAAAACAAAATAGCTAGCCAGGGGCTTCTAGATTTGAGTCTTGTTCTGCCGCTCACTAGACCCCCAGGTCCTCCTCCCGTGAAGAATTGCAAGCTGCCCACTTCAGGAGTTGCAAAACCCTAGAGCTACGTGAACACGCTTCGCAAATCCCGAAGCGCTGCACAGATGAAAGGTCTTACTGATATCAGCTGAACAATGACAGCCACGTGGATAGATCTATTTAGATTTAGATCTATCTTCTCATTCAATTTCCATAAAAGCTCAAGGTGTAGCTACTACTACATACAACCCTCCACTTACTGTATGGGGACACCCAAGAGATCGGGAACTGGCTCCAAGATTTACAGAGCCACCAGTGGAAGCAGTAAACCCTGATTCTTACTCCAAACCTTACAGCGGCAAGCCTACTGTAATTTAATAGCAGTGCGGGATGTCGAAGGGTCGAAAACGCCTCCTTAGACTTTCCCTGTCTCTTCACTACAGTAGCCTCCTCCTCCAGCGTCTGCCGGAGCCACGCCCCTCACGTCTACGCACGCGCCGCGGGTCGCGCAGGCCCAGTAGCAGCGCGGCTCCGGCCGGCCGCTCCGCCTATCTGCTCCGTCTGACCGCGGCGTCGAAGACACTGGAAGAGCTGAACTCGGTGCGAGTTTCTCTCTCCAGCGCTGTCACAGGTACTTTGGGTCAGACACGGAGTGCTCATCCCTGTGCCCAGTTACACTCCTCCCCTTGTCCTCCGCCTGTCCAGGGGTGGCCTGGAACTGCAGGCCGGCGTCTGGGCGAGAGATGGTTTGTGTACGGTTGCCATGGAGACGACGGAGCGCCTGGCGGAGCGGGAGCTGGGGAAGGCGAGACTAGGCGGGGTGGGGATGAGGCCGAAGCTGCCCTGCCCTGGACCCGGGACCTGTGGGCCTTGCAGACAGTGAGCGAGCCACTCTCCCCGCGGGAGGTGAGGCGTCCCCCGCGGGTTTCCCCGGGGCTCCTCCTGCAGCCTTCTGCTGGTCCGCCCCGGGTCGGGAGAGGCAATGCAGAGAAGTCGGCGCCGTCGTTTCCACACACTGAGCTCCGGGCTAGCTTCCTGGTCCTTAACCGACGGCCAGTGATATTTTATGAACGAGAGCGCTGTAGACTGAAGAGTTTTGTCTAGGCAGGCGACAGAGCCAAGGTCGCCCAGGCTGTACCTGGGCACTTCAGGGCAACAGATAGAGCCCCAATAAAGTGAATATGTAACAGTGTGGGCCCTACGTTAAAATACACAGATATGTATGATTTGCACCAGTACCACAGTAGACCGTCCATCCCTCCCTGCTTTAGAGTTCTTTCAAATGGGTAGGAGAGCAAGCTGCGCTCTTCATTTATAGCCTATTTTGTGAATTTGTAACACATTTGAGATAGTGATGTTCAATAAAATACTTAACAAAAGTTACCTGTTTTCTTAAAGTACCCCAATGTAAGCTCTAAAACTTACGAAATGAATAAAACATTAAACAAATATTCTTTTCTTTTCCAATTTCCTTTCTTTTTTAAATGAAGTTTCCATTTACTAGAGAAAATTTTTCTGTATTCCTTTGTTAAGTTAGGACTTGGCCAGTAGTTCGTTAGTAATTTCTAATAGCCCAGTACTATGCTAAAGCGCTGTACGTGGAGCAGTTTACTTAACTCTCAAACAATCCTGAGACAATTCTTACTGCTATTAAGATTTTAGGAGCAGACACAGGCTTAGAGTTTTATGCAGGCCTTTCTCACAATCATGGAAGTTTGAACTGTTGGAGGACCTAAAACCCTGATAGCATCTAAGCGCTGTACCACTGCCCCGTGGGAGGCTCAAATTAACAGAAAGTTCAAAGGCCTGGAAAAGAGCTGAGCGTTTCACTTGAAGGGAAAGCTGTGCAGATGGCCAGCTTGACGCCCGTTGCCAACACCCTGATAGCACAGAATTGCATTAGCAAGAAGGCTTTCGTTCTGGTGGCTTATTAGCAGCAAAGGTAAAGACAGATTTTTATAATGAAGTATGAGATTCTATCGGTGATGATTCTACACTGTCCCCGAAACTAATGAAAAATATTTTCCTTTAAATAAAAGGTTGTTGAGTTTTGAATATTCTCCAGCTAGTCTTGTCCCTGCTCCAGAGTCCTGTGTGCACCGTGGACTCAGGACAAATGGTGCAAGTCTATGGCTCTGTCTCTGTCTCTCTGTCTGTCTGTCTCTGTCTCTCTCTCTGTCTCTCTATCTGTCTCTCTCTGTCTCTCTCTCTGTCTCTCTATCTCTGTCTGTCTCTGTCTCTCTCTCTGTCTCTGTCTCTGTCTCTCTCTCTCTCAGCCTGCCTTCCCAGTGTTGACCCTGCTTTCTTCTGCGACACCAGTTCCCATTAGGATCCCATTTCTCAGTGACCTCATCTACTCCCTTCTCTCCTCTCACTTCTACATCTCCTTCAGTCCTGTGCCACAGGCTTCCCCCACTTCAGTCCCTGAGAACCACATTGGTTAACTCTTTACTCCATGCTGGGCCACTTGAAACAAAGGCAAGAAAAGGAAAGGGGCCTAAATTTGAACTCATATCACCATGTGGTATCATAAATCAGTGCCACTTGAAATAAAGTCCAGTAGGCTTTTACAATCTGCTATAACAAATATCTCCAATTAAAGAGTCTGTGCAGCCCACACCTGGAAATGCCTTAGCTCAAGTCTCTATTGGAAACTGGGCTCGAGCAATTGTGCAGGTGTTGATCTTTGCCTGTGTCTCCCTTGGAAAGCTGAGTGTCATCCTCTGGTGGGACAATACAAGGTGCACAAGTGCTAGTGACACAATGGGAAGATGTAGAGACAGACTAGAGGGAGACTTGGGACTGGAGGAAGGACACTCCTCTTTTTTAAAAATTGGTTTTATTGGTACATTTTATCTATACATCATGATCTCAGTCGACATTGAGAATTGATACTAGTACATAACAGGACTTCTCATTTTTTCCCATTCCCCTGCCCACTCTATAACCCTCTGCCCCCTATATACGTAAGCTTTGCTTCCTTTTTTACCATCAAATTTTCTTTCCCTTCTTTACTTACTCCTACCCCTTTTCCCTTTGAATATTTTCTATTTCCCAATATCCATCCTACACTTTAGAACTGGTTTACATCTTCAGTTTCTCATACCAGAGAAAAGATACAGTATTTACACAACTGAGAACCCTTCATCCTTGACTGTGAGGGTGGAAAAGGAATGTCCAGGAAAGCTTCCTCACACAAATGACCCCTTCGTGTTGAGTTGGGTGAGTGTTTGTGTGACAACTGCCTGATCTGGCTACTTCTAGTCCTTCCTTCCTCCGTGCCCATCTTTCCTTGGCAGATTGCATCTTTAAAAAAAAAAAAACCTTTGGCCTTTGCCCTTTGCCCTGAGCTTTATTCTCCTCCCTCCCACTCTCCTTTCTTCTTCTTTGCTTCCTTCCTTTTCTTGTGCCTCAGTCTCCCGGAATGCTGGCATTTCAGGCATGTACATAGTTGCTCATAGCAGGCTCATAGCAGTTACTTAAATATATCAACTTTTTCTTCTTTACACGACATTGGTTCTCTCTCCGATTGGCTCCGCTCTGTTTTCGGAGTCCCCTCTTTTCTACATGCACCCCATGTGTTCATGATGTTCCTCCGTTGCTCATTTACCCACTTTGCTGGAGGTTCTTCTCTCCAGCCCCAATGCCGGCTTCAGCCTCTTCTTCAAATTCGCCCATTTTTCAGAACTTAGCTTAATTAATACTTCTGCCATAAATCTGCCAGACGCCCTCTCTTCTTCCTTGCCATCATATGGTAATTTATCTTTATTTCTATTGCTGCCTCATTTCCTCCTTATATAAAAATTATTCTGGTACAAGTAGGACTGCTGTCCAGCTGGTGCACACCGAGAAAGCTTGCGGGTGAGAGTACTGGTGGTGTTGCTGAGGTAGGGAGTGAAGTTGCCTCCAAGGCCTTCTGCCTCCCACCAGTAGGGGACAGTGTGGCTAGCACCCCGGGTCCCCATCATGGCTTTGCTTGTACTGTTGTGTGAGACTGTCCACATCACAGAATTGCCGCAGGGACTGAAATGATGTGCCTGGTATTAAAATAAATGTTTAGCATGAGTGATCTATCTGGCCGAGAATTCACACAGATTTTCTCTGTTCCTGGAGACCCAAGCAGAAGGATTTGGATATAGGAAATAGTTCATTAATCCTACTGGAATGAATTTGTTCAGATTGTCAGGAAAATTTTGTGAAGTTAAAATTTCTGTGGTGCTTCCACATTATGGTTGAAGGATGCTTTACTGTAAGTGGACAGGCTTTCAGTGATGAGTGATTATTTTTCAGGCCAGTAACAACCTTCTATGATAATTTGTAATTTAATTAGCACAAGAAAAACAATCCTCCCCCCCACAAAGATCCCCACTTTTAACTATGTACTTGTGCTATTAAATATTTCCATGATTGAGTTACTGAAGAATATATTAATATAACAACAGATTAACAGTGCAGAGTTTATATTATACCACTTTCTCATCAAGTAAATGTTAAAGTGAGATTTAGAGGGAAGAGAAAGGATACAGAAAACTATACTAGAATTTGTGGTGACATTTTAGACAGAAATATTTTAAGGCCATTATTTACCTTGTGTCCATTCTCACTTAATCAGACTAAAATTCCTGTGGCACAGATAATTCACAGAATTCTTAGAATGTGACCTGAGGAAATATTCCTGCTTCAGTACTCTCAAATCGCAAAGCAGAATACTTTTCAATGCAAAAAGAGAGCCAGGAAGAAGCTTGGGCTGGGAATGAGAGGCTGTTACTGCTCCCTAAAGCACTTTCTTTAATCTTTATTAAGTTTGCCACAATTCCCTTGGACATTGCTACACTTGTTAATGTATAGTTTTTAGTGCTATGTGAGGCCAAAGGGGTAGCAGACCTGATTTAGGCTGAAGGAGAAACCTCTCCTCGCTAAGGGACACTGTTTCATCTTGCAATTGTTTTTCTTTTGGGTACTGTGGGGATCAAACCCAGGGCCTCTGTACACCAAGAGTGCACTGAGCTACACAGCCAGCCCTGTGCTGGGTCATTTGTAAACAAAGCAACAACCTGTCATGACCACTTACTGTAGAGCTTGATGGACTGAATCTATATTATGCATCTAAAAACAATATATGTAAGTGTATATATATATATATATATATATATATATATGCTGAAAAGATTTTGTATATTTCAAAATCATAGTAAATAGTTTAAAATGAAGAGCCAATCATGTCAAGTATTAGAAGTAAAATGCATTGGGTCTGCCCTCATTTTTAATAGCTATGTTAATATACAGAATTCTTAAGTACAAAGTCTTGTCCAAATAATTCCTGATATAATATTGTTTATCCAGTAACTTTTCATGGTTTCAGTGCAACACCTGACCTGTTCATATGAAAAGAGTGCTTTGGTTGTTGTTTTCAGCCAAATCTTTCATTTGAAAACTCTTGGGGTGAGGTCTGGCTAGAACTAGACAGATATTTTTATTGTCTGTTATTACATAAAAACTTAAATATAAAACCATCATGTAGTAAATCTGTTCTAGGGAATTACCTGTGCATTCTACTTATTAGTTCCTTTGGCATATGTCACAAAATATTTTATTTTTTGCAAAAGTCATTCTAAAATTGGGTAGCTGGAGACTGTGAATAATTTATAGACCTTTTTCACTTTACAGATTTTTGTAGGATTATAAATTTTTAAGGTTAAAGATTTTTAAAATAAATGACACTCAGTACCATATACAAACTAGAATTAAACTTTTAAAAATCTGGATGATTTTAAGGGTACTAAGTCTTTTGTAAAAGGGAAATAGACTAAGACATGGGGGGGATAAGAAAAAGAATTACTATGTGTTAGTGTATGTACCAACTCCCCATGAGGAATATAATCATCCTGAACTGCAAACTTGTACCAGTAAAAAATAAAAATTGATGAAAACCAAAAAAATAAAATCTGGACTATTTTTAGGATACACCAGCCTTTGAGAAGAATCTGCGTTCTTGTGGCCCTTGTCCTTGACTTTAACACTCTAAGCAAGATGACTGGGAAAGGTATTGCTGCTTGGTAGATATTCAGCTAGGACACTAGCCCAGATTCAAGCCGATTTGAATCAGCTCCTTCAAAAATAGTCGTGGACAATATGGGGCTGAGCCGTTCCCAGAGGTTTGTTAGAAAGCAAATGTAGTTTGGAAGTAGGCCCATCTGTCTAAAATTTAGTGAAAAGGAGCTTTAGTTTAAGATTTTAAGAGATCTGCTAGTGTTATTTTGTAGGTTGAACATAGGATAGGGGCTGGGGAAGGAGCCCGGTGATAGAGTGCTTGCCTACCAAGCCTCAGTACTGCCCCACCCAAAAGTGAGATGAGTCTCTCTTCCTCTCGTCTTGGATTGCTTACTTGCACATCTTTTCCTCCATCCCACATTGGCATAACTTGCAGCCCATGCTTTTGAAGCTATTCTTTCGTCTTTACCCTCTGTTTGGATTTTTAATTAAAATTTATTTTATTTTATTTTTTTGATACAGGGTCTCGCCTTTGTAGTTCAGGCTGGCCCTGAACTCACTATGTAGCCCAGGCAAGCCTCAAACTCACAGCAGTCCTCCTGCCTCTGCCTCCCAAGTGCTGGAATTACAGGCATGAGCCACCACGCCCGGCACTGTGGTGTGTGGTTATCGGGGATCAAACCAGGGACCTTGCTCTTGCCAGGCAGATGTCAGAAGCACTGAGCTGAACCCCTGGCCCTGTTTATGGTTTTTTAAAGCTCATTATAAAAGAATGGTTTAAGGTCAAGGCTGGGCAATTAGCTCGGTGTTTCTGGTGCCTGCCTTGTAAATGCAAGATCCTCAGTTCTGTTGTCAGTGACCACATGCAACAATGCCAGGCATGGTCACTCACGCCCA
Source organism: Petromus typicus (assembly GCA_004026965.1). Classification (NCBI taxonomy): domain Eukaryota; kingdom Metazoa; phylum Chordata; class Mammalia; order Rodentia; family Petromuridae; genus Petromus; species Petromus typicus. Next base: position 61,494 of record PVIR01002212.1, read on the forward strand.
CCAGCAATCAGTACCACACACCACAGTGCTGGGCATGGTGTCCCACACCTGTAATCCCAGCACTTGGAAGGCAGAGGCAGGAGGATTGCTGAGTTTGAGGCTGAACTCAGGACCAGCCTGAACTACAAAGCGAGACCCTATCTCAAAAAAAAAAAATAAAAAGAGTGGGTAGGACTATGGGAAAAAATGAGAATTAAGTTGTGTCTTATACTAGTACAAATCCCCATTATGGAGTGCAATCATGATATGTATATTTAATGTACCAATAAAGATTAAAAATTAAAAAAAAAAAAAAGAAAATGGTTTGATATATGGAGGGGCTTGAGCATTCCTTTCTAAAGCACTGAAGACTAACAGTTGATATTTATTGTATGATATGTTTGCAGGGTGTGGTGTCTGAAAACCATTTTACTTTAAAAAGGAAAGATGTTGTCTTCAGATAATAAGAAGCTAGAAAAAATGGACCCGTTTTACCGACCTTCAGTGTCCAAGCAGAAGACCAGTGCAGAAATCATAAGTGAAGCACGAAATGCATTACGAACAGTTAGAACGCAAAGACCATTTACTCCTCAGGAAGACCAAAGGAAACTATTTGGACCTGCATCATCAAGAACACCAGAAAACAGACCTCCTTCCTCCTTCAGGTACACAATAGTTTACTTTAGGTACACTGAGGTTACCAGAGTACATTTTCCCTTAATTTTCCTCTGTTAATCTGTCTTATCTCTCAATGCTCAACTTCCATTGAGTTTTTAAAATTATGTCTTTGTGGTTTTGCCTTTTCCTGATGTCATATAGTAGTTCCTTCTGAGTTTTGGGAATTACAAATGAGGATGCTATCAATATCAATGTACAAGTTTTTATGTGAACATAAGATTTCTGCTCCTTTAGGTTTCCTAGCAAGAAAGAAAGTTTGGGGGTTGTAGGGTAAACATATCTTCAGACTATACATGAAAGTGGCCATAGCATTCGGTATTTCCACCAGCATGTGCAAGACTTCCTATTCCTGCCGTCCTCTCACTGGCATTAGGTGTTGTCAGTGGTCTGTAGTTTGGCCGTCCTGATAGGCATGCAGTGGTACCTCTTCTTTTCATTTGCATTTTCCTGATGATGTGCTATGATGAACATCTTTTTTCCATCTGTATGTCTCCAGTGGTCTGGCATCTGTGACCCAGTTTTTATTTGGGTTGCTTGTATCCTTTATTGATGAAGTATGTTGTTTTTGTTGTCATCATTTGGTTTTTGTTTTTGAGACAAGATGTCTCTCTGTATTCCAGGCTGGCCTCAAACTCACAATTCCGGCCTCCCAAATGCTGAGATCACAGGCATAAGCCACTACACTTGGCTTATTATTGAATTTTAATAATTCTGTATTTTTAATTACTGTGTTTTATCTTATACCATATGTTATTTGCAAACATTTTCCACCAGTCTGTAGTTTTTCTTCACGCTCTCTTGACAGTGCCTTTTGCAGAACAGACATTTTGGATTTTAGTGAAGTCTAGCTTACCAAGTCTTTCTTTCCTGGAGCATGCATTTGATGTTGAGTAAGAGTCATTGCTTTACTCAAGGTATGATCTCGACTTTCTCCTGTTACACTTTAGGAGGTTTATAGTTTTAAGTCTTATATTTAGGTCTGTGATAGAATGTGAGTTAATTTTTGTGCAGGGTGTAGTGTCGGTGTCTAGTTTCCCTTCTCAGGATGTGGATGTTCATTTGTCTTAGCACCATCTGTCACAGGCTATGTAGTGCACAGAGTCCCTGATCAACTTAACAGTTTTGTATTTTACAATCATGTGAAAGTGCTATGTATTCCACGAAACCAGGACTTTAAATTTTGATCTTCCCCTGGCATAACCATATGCAGTGGCATACTCTGCTGTGATGCTGGTCAGCCTTGGCAGGCTGTAGCGTCTAGTCAGCCACAGGATTGTGAGGACAGATAACCCCCAGCATACAGTACTGATGTATTCAATGGATTTTTGACTATGAAAGTTTCAATTTGTGCTAAGTTTATCAGGCCAGCATCTAATTGTAAGTTAAAGAAATTTGTATTGCCTTCATGCTGTTGTCAAAGATCAATTGACTGTATTTATGTAGGTCATTTCTGGGCTATGCATCCTGTTCCATTAGTCTGTTTGTGTGTTCTTTTACCAATACCACACTGTGTTGATTACAGTAGCTGTAGAGTACGTTTTGAAGTCTGGTATTGTCAGTCCTCTGAATTTGTTCTTTTCCTTCAGTGTTGTGTTGTCTCTTTCGGGACTTTTGCCTCTACACATTAACTATGTAATAGTTTATCGATAGCTACAAAATTACTTGGGATTTTTATTGAGACTGCATTAAATATTAGAATGAGTTGAGACCACTGACATCTTGACAGTATTGAGTCTTCTCAACCATGAAAATGGAATACTTATTTATTTAGTTCTTTGGTTTCTTTCATTAATCCTTACAATCTCTCCTATACAGATAATGAATTTATTCTGTTAGATTTATATTTAAGTATTTCATTGAAGGGAACCCTAATTTTTATGGTATTGTGTTATTATTTCCATTTTCACCACTTTTCCATGTTAATCTTGTATCTTATTTTAGTAATCTTTTGTCAGTTCCTTAGGATTTTCTACATAGATGGTCATGCCTTCTGCAAGCAAAGTTTTATTTCTTTATTCCCAACCCATATGCCTTACTCTCTTTTCTCATTGCATTACCTACAACTTCCAGTACAATATTGAATAGCTATAGTGAAAGGAGACATTCTTGCCTTGGTCCTGATCTTAATGAGAAGGCTTCAAATTTCTCATTATGAAAAATGATGTTGACTCCATGGAGTTTTTAGATATTCCTTATCAAATTGAAGAAGTTTCCTATTTTTAATTTACTGAGAGATTTTTATGGTGAATAGTTGTTATTGTGAATTAGGTATTATCAAAAGTCCTTCTGATTCATGTTGATATGATCATATGATTTTTCTTCTTGACCTTGTTAGTTTGATGGATTATGTTAATTGATTTCAAGAGGATTATTTTTAAAAGTTTGACTTTAGTTCAAGATTTCTAAAGATAATTCCAGATGTTGGGTCCAGAAAGTTGTTTTGCAATAGAATGGCTAGTGACTATAAAGTGGTATGAGCAAGGGTTTTTTTTTTTAAATCAATATATACATTTATTTTAATTATTTAATATTTTTTAAAAAATCTTCCTCAAAGTAGAAAAAGCCTTGCTAATAAAATATTTTAAGTACTAAAACATTTTAAAATTGCTTATGAGTTCAATACTTTTACTTTTTTTTTTTTTTAGCAATATTTAGCTAACATATGTAGAAGTAAAGCAAATAATTCTTCAGAAATGATAACTCTATACTGTCTCTTATGTTAGCCTCCACGCATCCAGTTTTGAGTCATCTGATTACAGGCCTATCTCTGGCATCCGTCTCAGTCCACTAGAGCTGGTGAGTACTTTTGTTCTTTTACCCCAAGGGTTAGAAGTGAAACTGGTCCAGATACTTGTACGTGCTAGGGAAATTATCACCTAGACCTCAGTGGATTAGTAATTTAATGTGAAAGCAGCTGATTCCTTTATAGTTTTCAAATACCCTAGTGAATATATCTAATGAACTCTTCTATTATTCTAGTTTGATGAAGAATTTTTTAAAAATATAGTAATTTGGTAAATAAAATGTTTCACATGATTTCTGTTTTAAAAAATAGTATTAAAAAGAAAACAAAACTTTTTAATAATTTTGTGTAAAATTATATTATATATATATATATTTACACACATATATGGAAATAGATGGCAGAGATTAGTTATGAAGAGCAGCATCGTCAAAAACCTAGTGGGGCCTTGTTCCCTTATTCCTCATTATCCTCTCCCAGTAGCCTTGTTTTGGTACAGTCTTCTGGTACTCACGTCCAGATGCTAAGTAGTTCATTGTCTCCCTGACTGGATGCTCTCTGACTTATGAGCTCGCGGAATTATCTCATGATTTCCCACGAAGGCCGATGAAGACTCAGCTCTTGTCTGTTCCTACAAGTCCTTCACAACTGCTGGCACTCCCGACATAGATGTATTATAGCCTTGGTTAGAACAGTTTCCTTGAACCATAATCGTGTAAATCCTGTTTATAACTGAATCATCAGTGATGAGTAATGGTGATAACCTCGCTTTACGCGCATCACTTTTTGTTAGTGTTGGTGTTGAACTTTGACTTAGGTTTTTGGTGTTGTGTTACGACTGTCTCGGCCCCAGGATCTTCCCCGTGATCTGAACTGCCTTTGTGCGCTCAGGCACACACGGCCTTCACTGGGCTCAGCTCCCCGGCGCTCTCCGGATGCCCTGCCAGTCCACCTCCCTGGGCACCTGCTGCTTCCTCCTCTCCATCGTCCCGGAGGCCGCTCCCCTCATGCTGGAGGCTCTTCCTTGTTTCCTTTTTCTCTTTCTTGATTCTATTCTCATTTTGGTAGCGCATTCCCTCTTGCAGCTTCTGGAGAAAGATCGCATGGAAAGTGAATTATTTGGGACACTTGATTTCTCTTTGTGCTTTCTAGAAATTTGTAGGGATTTTTCTCTTTGTGCTGAAATTTCCTGGTAATGGGCTTTTGGCACTTTGAATTTGTGCCTTTAAGCCCTGGGAGGTGTCCTTGAATTACTTTGATCATGTCTCCTTCTAAAACAATATCTCTTAACATGTATTAATTATACATACTAATTGGGTTGCATGTGGCATTTCCATACATGAATACAGTGTGCACTAATACAATCTGTTTGCTCTTCTAAAATGTGTTATTCTGTTGTACATCTTATTTAGAAAGGGACTTTATATTCTAATCCCTTTATTGAGTTGTTTTCATTTTTATTTTTAATTTCCAAAAGCTCCCTTTTCTTAAGGATTGTGTTTTTATATAGTACTATGGTCTTGTTTCCTGGTTCTAGCTTCTTATCTGAATATACTAGTGATAGATTTGATTTTTAGGAGTGGAAGAGTTTGAAAGCAGGTCTCACCAGGCCAGGCTTGAATCCTTCACCCTCCTGCCTCAGCCTCCCAAGTGGTGAGATTACCATGCCTGGCTAATTTACTTGAGCTGAATTTTCTGCTTCCTTTGCAGCCTCTGTTGCTGTATTTTTATGCTTATTTTGATCTCTGTTTCTGGTGCTTGAAGCTCCCCTCTGATGCCTCCTGCTGCTTGCTGGCATGGGGATGAGCTTGGTTAATTTTTAGGTCATCCCTTCCCACACCTGTGGTCAAGGGATCTGGTTGGGCTGTGTTCCTGTTGATGGCTCCTGTGGGAGGCTTTAGGGAGCTTCTCATGGGCCGCTCGGATTCCCTGAAGAAGGCATCTTCTGTGAGTCTGGCTGGCTTTCAGAGCCAGGTGGGGAAGAAGACAGGAATGCCTAATATCACTATGTAAATATTCAGTTATTAACCATGTTTATAGTAAGTATCCTGACACTCACCAATGAAGACATATGTTATGGAGGGACCCTTACTTAGTGGTGCCAGTTAGTGGAGTCTATTTTACCTTCTCCCAATAATAAATTTTCTGCCATCTCCAGGGCCTTATGCACCGGAGGGAAGGAAGGAAGGAATTATAAAGCCATTCAGACAATCTTCTTTATTCCAGCCACCCTCCCCTTAGGCTTCTGCTACCAAAAGTGATACCATTTCTTAGACTTCCATGGAGATGGGAAGTTAGCCAGCCTTCTAGAAGCTTCATATTTATTATTGTGCGTGTGTTTGAATGATGTGTAGTTTTGATGAACTGTCTCACAGTAAGTTGCAGACATACGATGCTTCACTCTTAACAATTCTCAAGTCTATGTCTCATGTGAACGAAGACAGTCGTCTACGTAACCACGCACATCATCACAGAAAACCAGCATTACTCAGTCAGTGGTGTCAGTAATGCATAGTTCAATTGTCTCAAAATTATTTTATATTTAAAAATATTTATCATAGTGCCTCAGAGGAAGATTGTACTTGTTCTTATATTGCAGATGAAAGATAAATCCCCAAATATTCAACCATATGCAATAAATAATTGGCCCCTGTTGTTGACACATGGCCTCTCACATCTGCAACCTTCATTTGAGTTTTGAGCCAGTTCTGCGACTTATCACTGTAGATTTGGGGGACTCTCTCACTTGGGGCCTCTTTTTTCCTCCTCAGAGTGGTGCAGTCTTAGACCGCAGGGTTAGGTGTTCGGCTGAGACAATGCTGGCATTTTCTCTGTGTAGCGTCATGAAATTAAATTCCTTTATGGCAGAATGGTTGGGTGCTGTGTTCAAAAAGAGTCATCTAAGAAATTCATTCCTGTCTTAAGTAAAATGACTGCTTTAGTGTAAAATTCTTTTCTTATAGTTGACTATGTAAAGAGTCTTAAATATAATTAAGTCTTAAATATTTCATTTTAAACAATAATGAAAATTTGATGTCCCAGTTAAAACATCCTGAAAATGGCCTCACATTACCTGCTCTTCCACTTTCTTTCCTCTTTCTCATTTCACTGTTTTAAGAAATCTTTGACTCTGGTACCCACTACACTGATAAAAGAAGAGAAGTGAGAGAAGTCAGTCGGAGTGGAGAGAAGACTGGGTAGGAACAGACCATTGGAAGAAGAGGGAGGGGTGGAAATACATGGAGACAGGGAGGGCTCAAGGAAATGGCTGGCCGTGAGGGACACAGTCCCTGGAAGAGTCCGTGCATCCTAACCAGACACTTTTTGAATCTAGAACTCTTTCTTGAATGCCTTTTTCCTTTTCTTATTTCCTTAAGTAACAGTCAGTCAGTGAAGAAAGGCCAGAGGACAGTGCGTTCCGGCTCCTGCGTTGACCTGATTACCTGACCTCTGTACTCTTGGCATTTACCGTCTCTGTTTCTGCCCTTCATACCTGGCTCAAGCTCCCCTGGTGTCTGGGAAGCCACAGGCTGCCCTTGGTCAGGATGGCCCAGGGCTTCTGAGAATAATGGAAAAGAGACGCCCCCGGTTCCTGACTGCTCAGGTCTTGGCTGCTGGTCCCGCTGGCTCACGAGGGCTCCTCTTAGCACTTGTACTGTTGTAAGACAGGAGAAGCACTTACTTTGCAGCCTTCCATTCATGTTTTCATCTCCCAAGAATGGAGGATTTCCAGGATACATTTGTTTTCTCCCTCAGCAGCTCCTTACTATCCCACAGAAGCCCGGAGATCTGGGACGGTTCGGTAGGAGTTATTCCTATTTTTATTCTGCTGCTCTATGAAGTGGTGTTCAAATTTGCAGTCACAGAAATTACCACTCTCTTACTTTGGATTGAGTGAGGTTAGCAGAGATGTGACCATATGAATAAATAGGAAATTTTTGTCATTTTACCTCAGCATTTAAGCACCAAATAGGTTATTCAGATTGTTGACATACAGAAAAGATGCAGATTGGGAGAGTACAACTTGATAAACAATCTAAACATTCAGCAACCAGGATTTAAGCAGAAAACATAGGTCCTACAGCAGCACCAAAGAGGTCATCTGTGGGGTCGGGAAGCCTGGCTTCCCAGCCAGTGCCTGCCCAGGGCCAGCAAGCACTGTGTGGACTCCTGACAGCACAGCTCAGCGTGATTACTAACAGATTCCTTAATATGAACAAAGCTCCAAGTATATTTGACAGGTGAAACAATTTAATTCCTTTTAAGAAGAAAAGGACATAGAAACTCATACACATCTTAAGGACAGGGGCAGATCCAGGGTAAGGAAGAGCAGGGTGAGACTGTCAAAGCAAAGTTTTTTCTTTTACTACTTTTGGAACGCGTGGTAATGTTACAGCAGCGAGTCACATGGTGCAGCGGGGTCATCCAGAGTATCTGTGGACAGAAATGCCCACAGAGCTGCCATGTTACAAATGTTAGGAGGTTGGCAACATTTTAAATATTTCCTCTCTGACTCCCAGGAGGTCTTCTATTACATACGTGTTTATGTGTATTCTGTTGCTTTACATGTTACATCATGAGTGGCTTTCTGAGTGGGAGATCACTGACTCCTCCTGGTCTTCTTGCAGGGGGGGGGGAATCCCTGCCTTCTGTCAGACACCTAAGGAATCAAGGTTAGACATGAGAGCCATGGTGATCAGATGAGCCGTGACCAGCTAGAGCCCTTCAATGTTCCACAAATTGCAACTTCCTTTACTGGGTTGTTCTATGGAAGTAATCTGCATGTCTTCACTAGATGCTAATTGTTTGGTCAGCTAGATAAAATTGACATTCCCAAGGTATTATGTCAACTTTCCTGTTGCTAGGACAGATTATCTGAGACTTGCAGCTTAAAGGAGAACTTTATTAGGCCATGATTTCAGAGGGCCCAGTCCATGGCTGATTGATGGCAAGGCAGAAAGGAGCTGAAGTTCAAAGCTATACTATGATCCAAGCTATGCCATGCTGTGCTGAGATTGTGGCAGCTGGGAAGTGGACGATGGAGAAGCACATCAGAAAGGAAGGAGCCAGGGGCCAGAGACAGTCTCCAAGGTCACATCACCATGACCCACCCAGGTGCACCCAGATGTGTGCTTTACTGATTTCTCCAGCCACTCAAGTTGGCAGTAAAGATCAGGTATCCCACCCAGTGTCCTTGTTTTACTCATCACCAGTTTGTGTTGTGGAGGAAGGTAAAGTTCTCAAGTACAGACTGACATGTATTTGCAGTATTCCCTGATTTCCAAAAGGATCTGAATATGATTTTTTAGAAAAAGCTTTCTACTCATTTTCTTCATAAAAGAAATTTTTTTTCCATAAAGTGAAAGAATATTTTGTAGAACCCAGCATGAAATAAATTCCTGCTTTGGTTAGTACTGTTCCCAAGAAGAATTATAAATGCTTTATGGGCTTTGCTTTGTAGTTAGTATAGTCCAACGAGATACATGTTCAAATAGGATAAATAATTTGCTAAAGGTCAGTAGTAAAATGAAACTAAAATTTTATTATACAGTTACACATTTGCAGTTGGAAAATAATGCCTTTTACCCAGGAGTGGTTCTGGCACAATATTGTGCCTATCAGAGATAATTCAGTTACTCTCTTTTAGGGAAAAATTAACTTTCCAGACCATATTTTCTTCTTAATAAGCTCTTTTATTTAGTACTAAAAACATTTATAACAATTCAGGCATCAGTACAAAGGCTACCTATTTTATCTGCAGTATTACTTGGCAGGCTTCTCAATCTTCACTGCAATTTCAAGGTGCTGTGAGTGCAGACATTCTGAGATAAAAAACCTCTTAACCTTCGGTATTGAGGTTACCATTATGAATTTTGTCTTTAATGATTGGATATAAAGCACTCCTTTCTCCATATTACACTCTGCTTTTCTGTCACTATGAGCTTCCCAGCCTAAGTCACATTCTTATGACTGTTTTGTAATAGACTGGGGAGACTAAAAAGTAAAGTGTATAGATAAATGAATGTGCTCTCCTTCAGAACAGCATCTTTATTCCAACAAGGTTCTGTCAGAGCCTGAGGCCCCAGCCTGTAACCCCAGCCCCAGAGGAGGCTAAGGCAGAAGGAAGGCAAATTTGATTTCTACTTGGGCAGATGACCAAACCTTTGTCTCAGAATCAATAATACAGAAGGGTGGGGGTGTGGCTCCGTGGTAGAGTGTCACTGGGTTTCATCCCCACAGCTGCCAAGAGAACGTAAGAGGAACAGATTCAATCATGCACGGGGAGGGAGCTGGCATTTACTGGGCAAGTTCAAGAAGCTGCCCAGTAAGTGAATGTGTGATCCCAGAGTGATTTATTCTTCCCTGTATGTCATGCCGATCATTTTATTTACTGTTTTTCTAACCATATCTCTAAAATATGTCTCTAAGTCATAAAACTATTTTGTTCAGGTTGATAAATCAATACTGGATGCTGATGAATAAGAGAAAATAAAAAATATCTTGAAACACGTTACCCTTGCTGAAATAGGCAGATTCTCGGTGGGAAAACTCTAATACAGATGCCTGTTTTTTAGACGTGTCTATGAGAAAATAAATACCTGGAAGCAGGCGCCACATGTGGAGGACCTCACCCATTTTCACAGATTCTGTGAATTTCACACTAGATTTGTAAAAGATTTTTTTAATAATGCGTTGGGTAGTGAGTCATTCATCTCCTGTATCACTGAAGTTCTTTTAGGAACTTTAATCATGTCTGCTTAGTGCATTAAAAGCACTTGCTACCACAGAGCTGCTCTTCCATAGACAAATAACTATACTGCAGTTGAAGGCGGGAAGCCCGGGATCACCCATGATCATTGACACTGTGAGCCGAGTGTCCTGTGAGGTGGCGACACCAGGTCAGAGACTAGACTGTCCCAAGGGTAGGCCAAGAGAACCTGCAGTGTCATGTGACCCCCTTAAAGTAAAAGCCTTTAAATGGTGAGGCGTGGTGACACAGGCTGAGGGGGAGGATTGGGAGTTTGAAGCCAGCTAGGGCTGCTACATGGGATGCTCAAGGCCTTTCTGGACTACTCTGTAAGGGACTGGAATTTTCCCGGAAATATTACTATTCTAAACGGTAACAGCACATAATTCCTAAAATGTAAAAAGAAAACATTTTCATAACAGAAATCCAAAACAACTTCTTTCCTTTAGGTCTTAAAATTTTTCTTTCTTTCTTTCTTTTTTGAGACAGGGTCTCGCTTTATAGTTCAGGCTGGCCCGGAGCTCAGCCTCAGACTCACATCACAGCAATCCTCCTGCCTCTGCCTCCCGAGTGCTGGAATTACAGGCATGAGCCACCACAACCGGCACTGTAGTATGTGGTACTGATTGCTGCTGGGCGTGAGTCTCCACATCCAGTATGGTATATGGTTACCGGGGATAGAACCCAGGCCCTTGCGCTTGTAAGAGAGGCGCCAGAACCAGTGAGCTAAATCCCCGGCCCTAGGTCTTAAAATTTTTCAATCGAAGTTAGTTTAAAGTTTAGTAACCTTATAACAATTGTGCTACAGAGTCCAGGATATGTAAAGATATCACCATAATACTTCCTGTTGGCGTGTAATGTAGCTGTTCAGTAAATGATTTCTGAGCTAAGTTGAACTCAGAACTTTTCAAAGTATAGTGAGTATATTATACTTAACTTCATAGTGTCGTATATATGATAGCTCTTTGCGGGCCGGGGATTTAGCTCAGTGGTTCCGGCACCTGTCTTACAAGCGCAAGGGCCCAGGTTGGATTCCCCTGTAACTACATAACAATACTGGGTGTGGAGACTCACTGCACAGCAGCAATCAGTACCACATACCACAGTGCCGGGCGTGGTGGCTCATGCCTGTGATCCTAGCACTTGGGAGGCAGAGGCAGGAGGATTGCTGTGATGTGAGTCTGAGGCTGAGCTCAGGGCTAGCCTGAACCACAAAGCAAGACCCTGTCTCAAAAAAAAAAAAAAAATAAAAATAAGATAGCTCTTTGCTATCTCTTTTTTCAAATATACTAGCCAGTGTAGCAGAGCAGTTAATGTAACAAAAATCATTTTAAGATTGTGTGTACACACATGTGTATGCATGTAAGTGTGTGTACACACACGTGTACATCATGGGGCCAGGAACAGGCCAAGCAGAAAGCCTCTGTGCTCTTCTGGAAGCACTGGGGCCACCTTGGGGATAGGTAGTCTTAGAGGCAAAACCAAAACTCATGTGAATCATTTAAAACATTTCTTTGCAGAAACCGAAAGCCCCACCGCCTCCCAGCGCAGAGGAGGGTCCCTGCTGGGCTTTTCCTGAGCCCCCTGTGGACCCTGTGAAGATGAGAAGAATGAGCAGTGGCCGGGCGCGCCTGTTCAGGGCCGCCTCCCAGGGCGCTCTCCTGCCGAACAGGTCCCTTCAGCCCACCACCGCCACCACCACCGAGTGTAAGGCCAAGCTCTATCCTTCACACCCGGGGATGTGGGGGATGGTGTATTGTTTGCACCTTGTGCAAAAGCCATTTTTATATAAATCTTCCTGACCTGAGGTGATTTTTATATAAACTAAGATTGAGTTACTATCAGGCAATCTTGGTATGTATAAAGAAAATACCTAAGGGGTATTTGGTGGTGGAACACCTGCCTACCATGACAGACCCTGGGTTCATCCCCAGCACAGGGAGAAGAAGGGCCATTTGTTTACCACAGTTTTAAAAAAACATTTGGTAGAAAAAACATTAGAATAAATGTTTCCAAATGGATGGTTTCATCCATTTGGAATCAGCAACAATCTTTAACTCAGAGTTCCCAAAGTTACTAATGTTGTTAGAAATTAGTGATAGTGTCAGACTCTTCTAATGTGCACAGGGTTGAGGCTTTAATGCCTTTTTGATCTTTGTCAAATATTTAAGCAAAACTTGAATAGAACTTCTCTTCCTGCCACGGGAGTGCTGGCGGGTTCCCAGAAATACAGCAGAGAGGCTGCCAACCTACTTGTAGAATCGTCCCCCATCCAGGCACGCCAAGGGTTTTCCAAGGCACAAGAAGGGGTCTGTTTGTGGGGTAACAGTCAACTGGAGGTTCACATTAGCGTTTTTTTAAACGACAAGGAATAGAAGTCACAGAAAATGTTGAAATATGTTACAATAAAGGTAAGTACAGCTTCCAGCGGCTTCGCTTGTGTGTGTTCTGGGCCTCATGGATAAGCCCATTTCTTGTTACATACGGTCACCAAAGTTGGTGCCAGCGTTCCCAGACTGACAGGCCTGACTGTCCCTCAGACAGTCCACAGAGCCAGAAGCACCTGAAGTTGGACCCCAGTGGGCACAAGCCACCCCCTAAACACCACCCATGTTCGCCATAGTAGGATTTTCTTCTAGCAAGTAGGAGATTTGTAACTCACCATGAAAACTGAGATCTGGTTAACACCAGGTCTGCATCCCTAAGGGACTGAGTAGAGCCCGGCAGAATCCACCCCACATCCGGGGATATGAGCTGCATTTCATTCTCTGTCCACTTACTTCATGATGGTGATGAAGAGGTAGAATGAAGGAGAAAGGGAGGATGAAGAACTAGTACAACTCGTGTGTGTGTGTTGTGTGACACTGTGATGCTGTAACTAGGTGTATCTGTAGGCAGTTTTACCTTGATGTCCAAGTTTGTTTCTGTTCTAACATAGTAATAATGAGTTCAAGGCCTTTGAACCATTCAAGGCCAGCAGATTCCCACCCTCAGAGATCTGCCTTTGTCTAAGGAGGAGAGCAAACAGACAATTCTAGCGGATTCTCTGAGGAAGAAAAACAAGAAAATGAGGTAGAAAGTGTGTCCCGGTTTCTGTCTGGACACCTGCCCGCACACCTTACATACTCATGGGTGGAACTCTGGAGAGATGCCTGCATCACGGGGGTGCGATGCCCCTCCGTGGATTAGTCCACTGAAAAGTTTATAGCTGAGTGTGAGATTGGGAGGCGAAGGCTGGTTGGAAGCGGTGGGTCCCTGGGCTTGGCCACGGACTGTCTCCCTGCCACTTTCTTCCTGCCCTCCCTCTCTGGACTTCCTCCTACCCAAGCCTCAAGCTGTTTTTCCTCTGCCACACCCCTCCGAAGTGACACCTGCCTCGGGCCAGGGACCGCCAACTATGGCCCAGAACCTCTCCACGCTGTGAGCCAAGACAAACTCTTCTCCTTGTAGTTGTGGGTGTCAGTTATTGTGTCACAGAAGCGAGAAAGAGTGGCTGTGGTGGGGTCACTTGCTTTACTTCAGGGCTCTGGGGAAGCTGTCTTTGAGGAGGTGAATAATGAGAGGGAAACAGCGTGGGGACCTTCCCTTGGGCAGTGACCTTGCCCTGTGCCTGCTTCTTCTGCAAAGCACCACACCAAAGGAAAAGCAAGTAGAAAGGCCTGCAGTGCACATGGGCAGGGTTGGCCCTGGCCACCTGGGCATGGGGGAGAGGGCCGGGCCCTACTCTGCCTGTGGTGAGCAGCCAGGCAGAGGTCTCCAGTTCTGTGTTGTGCTGCCCAGTGGGTCTCAGCTGAGGCTGTGCAGGAGAATCACTTGCTGGAGGCCTGTGTCTAACTGATGAGGTCAGGAAAGATTGCTGATTATAGGAGCAGAGCGCCATCCAGGATGAGGAGGTCACTTCTCACCAGCAGGATGCTCTGAGCTTTAACGCTGCTCAGGGCATTGAACGCGGGGCTGCATTTGAAAACCCTGCCACTTGCTGGCTGACGTGTCCCTGAGGAAGTGAAGGTGGCAGACGGTGCCTGTGGGCAGCTGCCCCACCCCCAGTGCTCCCACAGCTTAGCTGCCTCCAGTGACCTTGCCCTTGCTCACCTGGCAGTGTACCGAGGAGGAGGGGGAGGGGTCCTCCTGCAGGCCTTCTTCCCTCCACCCTGTTGTCAGTGGCTCCACAGCCCCAAGGCTTGTGTCCACCTTCAGGAAACAGTGCCACTAAAACATCATCCTTTTCAGCGCACGTCAGTGTTTTTGTTTTTTAAAGTTCCCGTGCTCTCCGTCTTGGTATTACTGTCTTCTGTTTTGTTGCTGCCTGCCCTTATTTCTGAGGCTCTTTTGTTTAGAAATGAACCTGGGGCAAGTTGTGCCTGGAGACCGGGCGTAGCTCACCTCTCCACCCCTGTGGTGTGACGCCACAGGCAGGGTGTGGTGGCAGGCTTGGAATCGTGGCTCTGAGAAGAAAGGGCTAGAACAGTGTGTCAGCACCTCCGTGGGGCCAGCCGGTCGTCCCTGTGTACTGTGAGACTGTTCGGCTGCTCACCTTGTCGTGCAGCAGACTGAGGCTCAGTGAGAAGCACCTTCTTCCTATCGTTGTCACACCGTCCTGGAGACCACTCGGGTCTGCATTCTCTTGCCCAGCACTGCCACAGTGCCTCGGTCGCCATTTCTCTGCCCTGTGCTCCACCCCTTGCATTTTTCTCAGCCTGCCAGGGTCCACACAGTCAGCCCGAGTCTCTGAGCTATTGGTCGAGACTGAGGAACCCACATTCCCAATGGGATGTGGCTATGAGCAGCAGCCTTGGCCTGTAGCCCCATGAACCCGGAGCAATGCTCCTGCTCTGTGTGTCCCATCCAGCACTGAGTGCTCAGGAAGCAAACCAATCAGATTGCATCTCCCCTCACTGAAAACCCTCCTGAGACCTCCTGAGCCTGCAAGGGTGGTTCCCATACCGAGGACCACGGAAGTCTAGAGAATGCTTATGGAGACATGCTTGGGACTTTTTCTTAAAAAAAAAAAAAAAATGAAGTGGGGTCAGTGTTAAAAGTCAGTCAGGGAAGCATCGCCTCCTCCTGGTGACAGTGCTCAGGGGCATATTAAAGGGTGGGAAAGCCATCCAGAAAGGAAGTATGTTTAATTTTAATTCAATCCACATTTCCCAAAACTGCCTGACTGTAGCATCTGTCTCTTGGGAACAAACTATGAAAAACAGTAACCTACCATAGAAGTCAGCGAACTGTTTCTGTAAAGAGCCCAACATTAGATGTGGACCCCATGGTCCTATTCGACTCTTAGGATCGTGTAGAAGTTGCCATCGCATGATTCATGACCACTGAAAGGTGAACTTCGTAAAACTTGTGCTTGTCATAAAAGTAATGTTCTTCTTTGGATCCCCACCCCGCCAACCTGGCCACCCCAAAACACAAAAGCGATTCTTACTTTGCAGGATGTCTTAGTTCTTTTCTTATTGCTGAGACAAAATACCTAACATGCTCAGAGTAAAGGAAGAAAAGTTCATTTCAGTTTGTAGAGGTTTCAGTTCGTAGTCGGCTGGCTCCAAGGCAGAGTGGCATGGCAGAGGGCATCACAGAGGAGGAACAGTCCATGGCAGGCAGGCCAGGGAAAAGGCCATATGTAGCAAGCAGCAAGCCATAGGCAGCCCTCCTCTGTCTCATATTTCACTGATAGCCCTAATCCTGGCTTTACACTGTGAATCGGTCCCAGCATCACATCCCTCATCCCAGCAGCATGTATCCTAGATCCAGCTACGTCCAAAAAGTCCCACTTACGAGAGTGTGAGGCTTTGGGGATAGCTAGATAAAGGCTATAGTACCGGCTGTGCAAAATAAGAGGTGGCCAGACTTGGTGGACTGGCAGAGGGAATAAAGTCCCAACTGGGTGCACGGCTCTCTGCTAAGGCTGCAGCCCTTGGCTGGCAGTGGCAGTGGTGCCCCCCAATTGCGTGCCTGCAGGTCCCTCACCTGCCTTGTTTGCACAAGCCTCAGGTCAGACCTGTTCTGTATAATTTGCGGGGCTCAGTACAAATTGAAATATGGGTGGTCTTTGTTTCCAAATTCAGAATTTCAAGGTTCTAATAGCAGAGCATGAAACCAAGCATAGAGCAGCTTTCCTGTGCAGATCATACACATATGAGGTTGGCTTTGGCTCCTTCCTCATCAAACTGCATTAGGCTCTGCCTCCTGCAGAAAGAAGTCTCCCCCTCTCCAACCCCCGACCTCAAGGCACCTCCACATTGTGGCCCCTTGCTTCCTGTTTGACATCATATTGTATGTGTTAGTTTCTTTTTGCATCTGCCTCTCTCTCCCCTACCAACCTGAAGGAAAAGTAGTTTTCTGTATTTGAGACCCAAAAGCTTTTTAACAGTTTGAGAGCCATGGTCAGTATGAGAGAGATGTCTGTGACGTGGAAATGTATCCTCCGCATGTTCACCACTGTCCACTGCAGAATGAGTCCAGCATCCTGCACACACTTGCCAGGACTACTCTGAGCATGCTTGTGGGTGCGGAGTTTGACGGTGGCCTTTCTGCAGATCCGAGTGAGCCCGGGCGCAACTTGTCTACTGTTTTGAGGACTGACAGCTCACTCCCTACAAGTTGACTGTAAGGAGAGAGGGGTGCAGCCTCTCTGCCCATGTGCAGCTGTGTTTCCCCTTGTTTACCTGGACTTGATGTCCTCTGTAGGACAGCACCCTTCACAGAGTGGTGGAGCTTAGTAAATATGTCTGGAGTGAATGCATGAAAGAAATGATAAAATACAGTGGCAGGCTAAAAGTGTGTTGGAATAAAAAACAGAACAAAGTTATTTGAGGGGGCCTGGCGCTAAGGAATAGGCCCCAGGCCAGAAGTCTGGACTCTTGGGTCCCAGTAGTAACAGTGTCCACGATGCCCAAGTTTTCAGTGTGCTAGCACCGCAGATGCCATGGTGCCGGGCCACATCTTCCCCAAGAGGTGGGGCACTGGGGAAGGCAAGAGAGACTGGCAGCCGCCCACGTCACAGAGCTGTGCCCCAGGGCCTGCACGTGCCCCCATGCTTTGTCCCCTCTCCTTGTCTGGCTTGCTTTGTACCCATGGACAGGTCACCTGACCTTTCAGGGTTATCATTTTTCTCTTCTGAAAAGTGACATTTCAACCAGACAGTCTCTAATGTTAAATGGAAGAGAGAGAACTATGAAATAGGGAGAAGTTGAAATACTTCCCCAAATTATAAGGCTGGTTGTTTAAAAATAGTTCAGTATATATGCTGATTTGTCTCACTGATGGTACTAGTTTATCTTAGCTCATTGAGAAAAAAAGTTTTGTGTTATGATCCGTGTGTTTCTCTACTGTAAGAATCTTTTTGCTTTATGTCTGGTACTAAGTACCTACTGTGAAGACAATGATATGTAGTATAATTATTATTTTCTTACCTGGTGATGAAGTTTTGTTTTATTCATAAAAAATTAAAGCAAAAAAATTAGTCCATTTGGTAAAATAGGTGGTTTTATTATTGTTAATTTTTATTGATTTATTGATTTTTAAATAAGTGCAGAAAAGAAAACTTTGAGTCTTTTGGGGAAAGCTTACAAAATGCTGTTTTGCTATACAAAGCTTGTTTCACCCCATCCCCCTCGCTGTTAGTTGCTTTTCTCTCTCTACTGAGACAGAATATCTAATGCCCAGAGTTAAAAAAGAGAAAAGGGTTGTTCGGCTCACAGTTCATAGAGGTTTCAGGCCACAATTGGTTGGCTTCAAGGCAGGATGGCAGAGGGGCAACTGTTCATGGTGGTAAAAGACACCAAAGGCACCAGGGGGGCTCAGCAGTGGCTCTCTGCCCCTTTTATCTTATTCAGACGCTTTAGGGCGGGTAGCACTCATGCCTATAATCCTAGCACCCGCGGGCCATGCATTGCACAAACTCTAGATTCAGCCATTTCCAACACAGCCTATGACCACAGGAGGCTTTTGGGTGCATGTGGACGCAGACTGTAACACTACCATGCTGTGAGAGATTTGCTCTCTCTTCCCCTCTGTTTCATATCAGACCAGAGCATAGTAGTAGTACAGTCAATATTTGTAATGTCATTTGCACATACCTAACGTAGCATTTTCTATAGCATATTCCATATAATATGTAGTGTATACCTTATATAGCTCATTCCTAGTGATAGTTTGTTGATAAGAAAGTGTCCTATAGAGTACATGCTTCATTTCAGGGGCAGGGAAAGCTCATACATCTCTGTCCTACTCCTCTTTGTAAATGTGTCCATGCCTTCCTCTGTCCAGGGCATAACAGGCCTTGTGAGCTTCTGTGCCCTGCGCCCCACCTCTCGGAGGGCCTCCCCTTTTTCTCTCCCTCACACTCCACTCTTGCTGCTCCTCAAGCACCCTAGGCACCCTCTCGCCTCCGCTTCGCCAGGCCAGCTGAGCCCTGCTCTGCACAAATACTGTTGCCCCTCCTCAGACGGCACTGGGGCTCATGTCCCTGCTGGGCCAGGTGCCCGCTGTTTGAAAGTTGCTGTCTTCCATCATCCCCGATCCCAGTTTCCTTCACCCTCCTCTACTCTTCTGTTGTTTCTTTTACTTGTGTCACTTGTTCTGGAAACATCATGGGCTGTGTGTCTGTTCACAGCTACAGGGGTGTAAATGCCATGCAGTCAGGAATGACCGTCTTGTCACGCACCCCAAGACGCACCCCAAGTGCCTAGGACAGTGCTTAACACGGTCACGATCCTGTTCATTTTATCTATAGACTTGATGATGCCAAGCCTAAAATAATGATATAAAGTCTCATTTATGTTCAGAAGGGCTTTAGCCATAAAACGCCATAAAACTCTGGATCGTAATGTATTTTTAAATCATGTAAGTTCTTAGATGAAAAATATTGAAAAGTAGTGATTCCTAAAATAAGAAATGCTTTTACAGAAGATTTCCTTGATTATTATAGCAAAGAAGACCGTGGAATCCAAAGAAACAGTTACGATGGGGGATTCAACGGTGAAAGCAAATGAGATTTATTTAACGGAATCCAATGCCCTTGGCCATTTAAAGAGCCACCCACTTCACCTAACTTGTGATGGAGGCTCCAGGGAGACCAAAGAGCAGGCAGTATTCGGAGGAACGTCTTTACCACCTCATCTGAGAAATGGAGGGTCAGTATTCTATTTATTTAATTTTGGGGTTAGAGTAATTATATCATTTATCAGTTGTTCTTTGTCTTACCTAGATGGTAGATGCTTTTTCCCCTTGTATATACTGAGCGTACTTAAAGTTCGTGCATGAATAGGATAGATTTCTTCTTGTGGCTAAAGTTGATTTGCTCTCCTCTCCTTACTATCCTCAGGGAACCTTCTATTTTTAACGGCCAGAGGCCTCTCCCATAGCACTGTTAGGATCAGGTTGGTTGGACTGTTTAAGCCAGTCCGTGAGTGATGACTGATCACTCTGTTTGTGTGTTATTTGGGATTCTTGCCTGGCCTGGAATTTCCTCTTTGCTCTTTTGGGATTGCTGCGTTGATGGCAATTCCAACTATTTATCATGCAAATATAGTGGTTAAAACAGTCTTACAGATTTCTATTCCCTGTGCTATCCCTCTAGAACCACTCTTGAGTGCATGCTTGGGATTTTATTTCCTGTCACGCTCCTAGATAGGGCTTGTGACAAACAGATGTTCCCGAATGGACCATGTACATTCTTACCCTGCATGTTACTAAAAATGCCAGAATAATTGGAGGCCAGAATGAGGGAGATACTGGGGAGAAGAGACTGTTTCCCAGCCCCAGCCAGTAGTGATGCTGTGATATCCAGAGGGGCTTGGACTGGGCAGGGTCACTCAGTTAAATATTTTCTTCCAAGACTTTCCATTGGGTCATCGTGGACAACTGCCCAGTTATAATCTGCTTACCAAATTAGATTCCAAGGGCCATTTTAAGATCACGTCCTTGCAGCGCTCACTTTAGATTTGGGGTCTGACTCTGGCTTGTCTGCAGCACAGTTGAAAATGCTTCCCCTAGGCGGCTGCTTGGCAGCCCGTCAGTTCGGCGAGCTGACCTTGTCTGCCTACAGCGCGCCGCACACATGGAATTTGTATCAGGCAGCCGAGTGGTCCCTGTGATGTCGTTCTGCATTCAGAACATTTTTTAAATTAAAGAGAAAATGAAATGTCTCCTTAAGTGGAAGAAAACAGCTTGAAACTGGGACTCTGGGAGTTGAGCACAAGACATCAAACTGGCCATGGCAGATGCATCTTTTCCAGTTGGTGAGTAAGAATAGGCTGTGGCCTTCAGAGCCAGAACATAAAAGGCAGCAGGAAAACTTGTGTTCCTTTCAGGACCAAAGCAGAAAGGAAACGTTTATCTTGCTGCACCCATCCTTAGAGTAATGAAAGTTGACTAGAAAAACCAGACAAGAGCGATTTAGTTTGCTTATTTATTTTTGCAAGCCTTCAGATGTTAGAGAACAATCCGGCAAGCCAGAGGTCATTATGCCTTCCTCATTCTGGGACAAGGGCATTTTCAGTTGCATATTTTATCCCACAAGCAGCAGAGGACACGTCAATTAGAGAGCAGAAGCACTTCTTCCCGACTGTCCAAAATTACGAGGCGTTGGCAGCAGTGCTAATTGTTTTCTTTGTGCTTTGTGAGGATGGTTTTTGCCTTGTATAATGACTGTGTCTGAGTCGGGTCTGCAGCACACCCTGGCAAGTTTAACTGTCAGTGACATTTCTGCTGTATGAATCTTCACCTCCTTTCATCACAGGGTAGAATTTTGTTGACGGAGTGCCAACCAGCAAGTTTTATACAGTAGGATTCAAACCAACGAGAAAATGGAAACTCTTAGCAATTCTCATTAATTACATTTATGAATCAGTCTGGGACACTTGATAATTGTTTCTTGTAAATATTTAAGTGAATAATTCCAAGAAATGATCTTTGCTATGCAGTGGAGTATTCCCAGTTTTGATGTGAGGGCCCTGCCCTCAATTAACATTTTTTTCATCGTGAGACCGTACAGCAGAAAATGACTTGTCAGGGAGCGGAGCTGGCAGGAGGTGAGAGGGAGAGAGTGGGGAGGAAGGGGCTGGGGAGAAGTGCGAGCACACAGATCATGGAAAGGGGACAGGGCAAGAGAGGACACACACTCCCAGCACCGTCATTGTCAGCACAAGCTTGTTTAGCCCTTGGGCTGAGTGTTTCTTTGGGCTTGAAAGGGGAAGGAACCATTTGTTTAAAATATGTATAATTCAAGTGCGGGATGGCCTGGACTTTAACTTTATCCCCAGGATGATGGAAAAAGGATTTTTTCTGAGCAAGAAATCATTGCAAACAACATAACTGGCAGCTGGCGTGGGGGTTGGCTCGGCAGTAGAGCGTTTGCTTACTGCGACGCGCAGGCCTTGGCCTTTATCTCCAGCACTGAGGGAAATAATACGTTGGGGATGATTTAACTTTCCAAAAAAGAATTTAGGGAGCTGTCATCCTCAATCTTCTGCTTATCATGACAATCTCCAGGTATCCGTTTGGGAATTCACTTAAGGATTGGAAGGGTGCTCCTCCATGACCTTCCATTATGTCTTGCTCAGTATGTCCACGTGGACTGAATGAAGCTACACTACGCAGAAGTTCCTGTGTACAGCTCTATCTGTCCACCCAAAGGCCCAACCTAACAGACCACTGTATATATCTGGCTAAAAACTTCATAAGGCTTGATGCATGAATGCTCTTCAGTCTGCTATGGTGACCCAGAGGGGAGCCCACGACCAGTCACTTATGAAGAGTCCAGAACTCGGCCTGAAAGCCAGAGTCTGGAGCTAGGTCCTGTTCTCTGTCAGCCACTTAATTTAGCCATCTGGCCCTGGCAAGTCTAACACTGATAGAGGCTCCATTTTCTAAGCTAAAAAATGAAAATAACTGTGTTCCTTCACTCTCGTCTCCTCTAGGCCTCACTGGAAATCATGGAATGATCACTAAGGTTTGAAGTCCTTATTTGAAAACTTATCAAACCCTTAGTATTGTTGGGGTAAAAAAAAAAAAAAAAAAGAACCAGGGGCTTTTGGCTAATGCTGGCAAAGCAAAAACATTCTCTAGAAACCCAGTGAAAGAACAGAGAATGAAAAATAGAAGTAAATGTAACTGGGACAGAAAAAGTAGCTCCAACTCCAAACAACACGGAACAGACTTGGTATCCTCATATAAGCTTGTTCTTTTGTCTTCTGTTGCTCTTCTCTATGGGGAACAAGCCCAGCCACGCTGTAGAATGGATCCCACTGGACCGTTTGAGATGAGGGCTGAGCCCACCTTCCCTTCCTCCCTCCCCACGGTAGCTGTGTGTTCAAGGGCTTCTTAGCAGAGGTCTCCAACCCTCTGTGGTCACATGTGGTTTGGCGACAGTCCTGTGGCCCAAGCCAGGTGGCTTGAATCCCCTGCTGAGACTTTCTTCACGATCTTGGGGGAAAGTGGTCTTTCTCCAGTCTCTGAAGCTGTCAATGTAGTGTGGCCTTGGAGCCCACCATGAGCCTTTTATTGTCTTGTAGAAAGAGCCTCTGAGAGAGAAGTGGCACGTAAATGAAAGAGCTGAAGAGTGGAGGTGGTGGTCAGGTTCAAGGCTGATGTGCTGGACTCCTGGACCAGCTACGCCTGAATCCGTCACATTAGCAGTGTTGACTGCTCTGGGTTTTTTTTTTAATTAATTGATTTTATTGTTATATTTTATATACACATCATGATCACAATCAACATTGAAAATTTGTACCAGTATATAACTCAGTTTAATTCTCATTTTTTCCCATTCCCCTGCCCACTCTACAGCCCCCCACTCCATATATACATAAGCTTTGTTTCTTTTTCTGTGGTCATTGCATCCCTCCTCCCCACACATTATTTACCCCTACCTTCCTTTACCATTTGAATATTTTCTTTTTCACAGTTTCTATCATACTCTCTAGGACTCATTCATATCTTCAGTTTAATGACAGCTCTGTTTTATGAGCCAGAATGTTCTTTTTTCTATTTCTTTTCCTTTTGTTACTTCAGATTAAGTTGTTATTAATTGGGACATTATAGTCAGAAAACTCAATAGAATATAGATAGAACAATTCTTAAACCTTCTTAGACCTTGAGTGAGCAACAAATTTCAAGCTTGGGGTCGTGGTGTACACCTACAATCCTAGGACTCGGGAAGCTGAGGGAGGACTATTGCCATGAGTTTGAAGCCAGCTTGAACTACACAGCAAGACAATGTTGTTGTTTAAAAAAAAGAAAAAAAAGAAAAAAAAAGAAGAAAAGAAAAAGAAACAGATATCATGAAAAGTGAATGTTGTAGTTTACAAAGGTGTACCCAGTAGCTGTTAATTAAACAGGTGAGATCCAAGGGTGTAGGCCAGCCACAGAGAAGTGAGGGGACCCTACAGACTCCATTTAAGGAATAAATCATGAAATCCTGGCAGAAACTGGACCTGAGGCTGACACTGCGCTCATTACCTGTGTGTGTCTGTCTGTCTGTATCTGTCTGTCTGTCTGTCTGGAGGAGAGGTTCAGTTAATGGAATGTCAAGGCACATGTATAAAGGGTATAACATGCAGAAAAATGTATATGAGAGCCACAACAACCTGCCCTCTGCAGACCAAAGGAACATATGCTCCCAAGGCCGACAAAAATAATGGACTTCAAGAAAATGAATGAAAGTTTAGGCTACAGAATGCCCCAGTTTTCTTCCAGTGTGGATCCTATAAAAAATAATATGAGAAATAATGTTAGGATAAGATTGAACCTAGGACTTGAGCCTAGATATGTAAAGAACAGAGAGATAGCAGAAGACGGTGGATCTGCAAAGGTAGTACCTTCCAAAAACATGGGAAGAATTAAAATAATTTTCCATTGTCTTATAAAATTAGAGACAATGTGATCGTTCTCATTTGAAAAAATCAGTTACTCTGAGTTAGAATTCAGACTCAATCAGGATGTGTATACATAATGTACCAATAAAGAAATCAATTTACAAAAAAGAATTCAGACTCAAGATTACAAACCCACAGGAGATGAAAAATAAACCTATGATACTGAGAAAAGAAATGAGAGAAAAATATGTAGAGTGAACTACATTAGAAATAAAAAGAACTGGAATAAAACAGCTGGAAATGCAATAAGACGGGGACAACAGACTAGAGAAGGCTGCACAAAGAGAAGATTAAGAATAGAGCTATGAAAATGAGTTAGATGAGATAGCTTCAGAAAGAGGGAACGTGTCCTGCTGAAGAAGTGAATTCTCTCCCTTCTCCTCTTCCACTTCTCCCCATTAGCACTTTACTTCCAGGCACTCTCCTGAATGACTTACATGCATAAACTCATGTACAGTACACAAAGTTTATGGAGAATAAGTGAGATCAGAACAACGTAAAAATATTAAGCTATAATAGAAGATAGATTTCTGGACTAAAAACTCAAATCTGAAGCTCAGAGGGAGGGACTGGTATCCCAATCAAATTTGGTATGAAATAATCCACACTAAGAAATTTTAAACTGTGCTCAGGCCTAGAATACTACCCAGTGCACAGTACATGCCCGTAATCATGGGATGGATGTGCATATGAAGAACACATCCGTGGCCATTAAGGGTGAACAAGGAAGTCACCTAAAAGGAAAAACAGGCAAGCTAGCCTGGGGCTTCCTCGGAGCACCACTCGGTACTGAGGCCAGGGTGGGTGGGAAGGAACGACCTGAGAATCAGCCCTCTGGAAAGGCGTATATGAACTTGAAGTTTAGAGTGTTCACACATATTCCAGAAAACTCTCCGACCAAAAAAAAAGGATGAGTTGATAGTTAAAACTCAGAAATGAAGAACCTTGGTGAAAGCATGCATGGTGAGTGTTAACCTTGTTTTCACATTGAATTAAAACTGAACAGCTCTGATAATGATGGTTACAGAGCAGAATCCTCGATGGTATTGTAGCAGCATAAATAACCAAAAGTGGGACTTGGGGTGAAGAGTGAATACTAATTTCTTCACTTTCATACTAAGGAATGGATTTCCTACTAGTTACAGTCTGAAGTGAAATCTGTAGTTTTAAGAAAAGCAATGACTTCAGCATCCTAAAATTTTTTCATAACTTCAGAGGACTTTTTACAAACTAATATCTTTTGTGAAGACCCCTTCATCTGAATTTCTATAATTCCTTTCATGTCAATTTCTGATTCTCTATTTAATTCAAGCAAAATTTATATTTAATATTATTTCATGATGATAACATGTATGTTATGATTCCATTTAAATGTATCCACTCACCCACCCACCCTCTGTGTCACATTTCCATGCTTCCAATCTTCTGTTGTTCATCAGACTAGAAGCAGAAATATATCTGAAATGATACTTACCACATATTAATGATGTTTCTTTGGGGGTGGTTACATCAGGGATGATGTTTTAAAATCAACTTTGTACTTTCTTATATTGCCTTCCCTTAAAAAAATAATAAAGAAGTCATTTAAAAAAAACAATGAAGTCATTATTCTTTTAAGAAGTGTGGCTATGAAACTTTCCATCTGGGAAAGACAGGCGTTGGACAGAGTAATTATGTAGTGGCAACTTTATGGACGGTTTCCATTTGCTAAGCGTTTCTGGGTGGCAAAGCTGTATGTCAGGAGATCAACAATGGATCCGTCCTTGGGGAGCCTCCACGTGTGTCTGCCCTTTTGCTCGGGGGCGGAGCCTGCATCAGCAGCACCATCAACCCCATCTCTGGTTAGATTCCGTTGGAAGTGCAAGCTCAGAGCGCTGGATTCAATCTGCATTTGCATGCGATCTCCAGGAGACCGGAAGGCACTGTCAGTGGTCAGCACTAATGCAGGAGGGACGAAGGAGAATCCACAGAGACTGTCTGAGCAGCTCTGAGGTCACAGACCTGATTCCGAGGAACAGGAAAGTTTCCTAAGAGAGAGAGATTCAGGATATCTCTGGTCAGCTAGTTCTCGTGAGGAGCAGCATAGACCAGAGGTGGGATTTGCCATGGTGGTGGCAGAAGTGTCCCGAGGCCGTGTACTCAGAGGAGGTGAGGGACACATGATGGGTGCCCTTTCATGCCACTCCCAGGCACAGGGGGCCACACCACTGTACAAACCTCATGTGGCTGCCAGGCCTCACTGTCACACAAGGTGCCTTGTGGTGCTCTGAACGCTGAGAGGAAGAGGGAACTGTAGACTTCCGCTAACGTGATGGGACTTAGAGTTAATTAAGTGAAGGCAGCACAGATAGCTCCAGAGCAATACCCAGTCAAGTTTACACATGGAGGACGTGTAGCACCCCACAGTGATTATTGGGAAAAAGTATGCAGACGTCTTCATTTGCACATGTGTGACGTGTGCGTTTAATCTCAGGCTGTTGCCCAACACGATGGGTACCTTGGAAGGCCTTCTTAAAGTCTGGATCTTATGATCATTCTTTTAAGAGCGGGTGCTTTTCATTTTATCATGTTTTTTGCAGATTTCTGTGGTTAAGGTTAGTTATTAAGAAAGTACTAATCCAGTGCTTCAGGCCATGAAAATATGGTGAAGGGTCCCCCACACGGTGACCTTCCCAAACTACAGCCAGATATCAAAACACTATATAGCAAGCATCAGCAGCCTGGGGCCCAGGGTGGATCCAGCCCAGTGCTTGGTGTCTCTGCAGTGGTACTGGAGCAGAACCACACTCAGCCACTTCCCTCTTACCTGTGGCTGCGATCACACTGCAACAGCAGAACTGAGTATTTGAGACAAAGACTATGTGGGTGCAAAGTCTAAAATTTTGACTTCCTGACTTTGGTGCCATATACCTTGAATATAATCCTAAAAATAAACTGTCTTTGCCCTTCTAAGAGCAACAGAAAAGTTCAGCTCAAAATTTGCTAAAAGTTCTTGTATCATAAGCCTTGCTTAAATTTTCTTTCTCTATTTTTATACATGTAATTTTTCCCAAAATGGAAATAAATTTTTGGACTTTTTCCTTAATTTCAAATGAGTATCCTCTACTTCCTCTTTCTCCTCCTTTTCTTCTTCCTTCTGTAGTTATTGCTTTAAAGTAAGAATTAGTAACTACAGTCCAGGAGCCAAATTTAGTTATCTATCCATTTTTAAAAAATGGTTCTCAGCTAAGAATGACTTAAATGTGTCCAAATCATTACATTTTAAGTAGCTGCAAAAGAACACATATAATAATAGCCTCAGCCCTTGAATAAAGGATCACATGGTATTAATGGGAAGAACTCACTGGACTATAGCAAAACCTGCACTTCAGACTCTTTTTAAGGATCTATCATTTTATTTCTTCGGGGTCTATATAGTCCAGGGGCAGAAATCGCACCACAATCAACTGATACATGGGCAGTAGTGAGTCCATCAGAGGTGGAAAGCGTTGCCTTGGCCACAGAGCCTGGGGCTGGTGGTTGAAGATGAAATGTAGGATTCTGATCAGTGACTGGGAACAGAAGTCCTTGCTCACGGCCTGAAACACAGGTGCTGCAGAGGGGAGGCCTGCAGACACTCTACGTCCATCTTGCTTTCATCAGGACGCCAGCCTTACTATAGACAGAAATGAGAAGGCCAGAGCTGAGGAGACTGCAGCGATGTGGCGCCTAATCCCTGATCATACCGTGCCTAAGCTTCCCCTGTCTGTCCCCTGTTGGGTTCTGTGTTTAGAATTAGGTCTCTGCCATTTATAAATTAAGATACCCTGACTGATGAGATGTTGTCCAGCACTGAAGAAGAAGAGGAGGAAGAAGAAGAGCTTTACGGTTAATTTCCAGAATTGCTTTATTTTGGGTGCATTGAAAATTATTGTAACAAATTTAATTACTGTCTTTAATACCATGGAACAGGAAACTGGGAATAACAGTTATACAAGATGACTGAATCAAGATTTAAAGACATCTGATAGGCAGGAGCCTATTGACAAACACAACACGGTAGAATTTAATAAGGATGGATAAAGGTCAGACATGGATGGGAACATCTGTCTCAGCTGTGCACGTAAGAACCGACCAGCAGCACGCCGTGACCACCAGAACTCCTGGGATTATTTCCTGTATCTTCTTGCTTCTAGGTCCTACCTGCCGCTCAGGGTGGGGGCCCAGCACAAAGGGATCCAGGCGGACTGACGCTTGGAGAAACTGCATGCTGAGCACAAGGGCCGGGGACAGAGATGACTAATACGTGGTGATGACGATGCCAACAGTAGACCTTCGCTGAGTCCTTGGCAGTGACACAGTAGGTCACGTTATCCTCACACAGTCCACCCTGGGGCTGTCATTCACCGCCCACCGTAGGCAGGTGAGGGAAGCAAAGCCTCCCCACGGTCGCAAAGCTCTATGTAGTGGAACCATGGCAAGGAAAAGCCCAGGACGTGACTGAAGCGATGAGTGCAGTGTCTTTAAATGTGAATGGTTTTCAGTGAGGACGAGGATAAAGATTTGTTTGTTGTGGCTCCAATTAGTACGAGACCAGTGACGAGACATGACGAGGAAACAGCTTTTGCGGAGTCTAGAAGCCCATCTGTTCTTCCTCTTCCTCCGTGGAGGAGAGGTTTTCTCTGCCTGAAGCCTGTCGCCACTGCTCACTCTTCCTGTGGAAAAGGGCTGCTCCAGGGAAATCTGAGGCTCAGCTGGCGGGACTAGACCTTCTTCCCAGTCCTCATCGCTGGGCCCCGTGACTGCGTTTTCTCCACACACTTGGACTGTGCGAGGCTGTGTTTTGAACCCCTTTGCTGTCCTCTACCCACGACTGTGCTGAGGCCTGGTCCCAGGGCCTGGTCCCCGTATGCCACTGTGGTCTTTTCCAGGTGCTCCATTTGTCACCAGAGACTCAACAAGGCAAGACTCAGACTGTCCTGCTCCCTGGGCCTCTTGTCTGCCCGCAGCCTGGAGGTCCTGTTCATCAATCTGTACTGTTTTTCCTGGTATAGGGAACTGAAGCCAGGGCCTTCACACCGAGCTACATCCCCGGCCCTCTATTTTTTGTTTTGTGGCAAGTTCTCATTGAGTCACTTAAATTGCCCAGGGTGAGCGTGAACTTGTGATCCTCAGCCTCCCAGACTTCTGGATTATAGACATGTGCCACTGTGCTCAGCTCTACTCTGTTTGTTCTTCGAGGGCTGAAATCAAATGCCATGTTCTCTCGACGTTTTATTTGTGGGCTTACCCTCAAAGTATTTGACCTTGTTTGTGCTCTTTCTCTTTCCATCCCTGTCCTTGGTGTTAAAAACTCTCTCTTGCTTTCCTTCCCTCTCTCCTCTCTTTCTACCCCCTCCCCCCACCGTGGTAACCCAGTCTGGCCTTGAATTTGCAGTGATCCTTTGCCTCAGCCTCTGGAGTGCTAGGGTTATAGCACCTCTACACACAGTTCTATCCATATCTCTCTAATATTCTTATCATTGCATAAATCCAAGTCCTGTCACTCCTTTTCTAAGAATTTATGATGATTCCTACTGCCCATCAGCTTTGGGTTTGTTACTCATCCCACGTTTCTGGCTATCTTGCTAGCTCTGTGCAGTTGTTCCTGGCCCTGGTTTTCAGAATCTTTGTGTCCCTCCTTACCTGATTCACTCTCACGACAGTAGCGTTGGCATTTGCTGGCTCATCTGTTATTCTCTTAAGGCCCATTTTTGATTCTACTCCCACTCACTAATCCCTTTTTCCTCCGCACCCCTCTAGTTTTGTGACCTACTAAATTTTACTTGCTGGCCCTTTCTTAGAGATTCTGTAGGGCTTTTCCATGTTAAAATAAAGTTTCTTAGTCCCACAAAGTAGACTTTGAAATATGTCAGAGCAATACTTAATCTGTCCACATCCAGCACTAGACTGCTAGATGGAAAAGGAAGAGACAATTCAGGTTCTGTAATGTGCCAGTCACTCTTCTCAGCATGCTCTGAGCAATAACTTTGTTTTAAGGTAAGAAAACCAAAGCCCAGTGGCTTTCGTAAGGTCACAAAGCTGGTAAAAGTCAAACCTGGGATTTAAATCCAGGCAGGTGGGTCCAGAGCCATGTGCTGGGAGGACTGACAGTGGCATTCGGTGGTTAATCTCAGCCCTGTATCTTCTGAGCATAGCAGTGCTGCCTTGTGTTCCCACATAATAGTGACCCTGAATAAGGGTGCACATATGTGGTATCAACAGAGACAGCGTCACGCTGACCAGGACCTCGAGGACAGCGCGCCAGAGACTGGAAAGGCGTCAGGTGAAGACCTTGTTTTACTGCAGTAGTTGTTTAGGACAGATGTTATTAGAAGGAGAACTTGTCTCTCCTCTCATATGCCCTTGCTCCTTGTAGAAGTGGGAAATATGAAAACTTACTTGATCTTGCACTTATCAAAGTTTTGGTATTTAATCTATTCATCGTAGGACTGAGTTTATTTGTACATCTTTGGAGAGGACCCTTTTCCGTATTCCTTGTTTGGTTGGCTGGGAGTGTTTTGGAGCCAGCTCTCTTTTCATCATACTCTGTTTTATTGTACAAAAACAGAGCAGTTGTTTCAGGGAATTAATTAGACTTTTTTATTTTTGAAAGTTAGCTTGATCTTTTCCTTATTCTATGATAAAAGGAAATGTTAAACATTTTTGAAGGACATGTTTATGGAAAAAGAAGCTATCCAGAGAAGTTGACCTCCAGGGCAGTGTAAAGGCCAAGCTGAATGTTCGCTGGCCGTGTCACTACACAGAAAGCAGCAGTGACAGACACACAGACCAGTGTTCATGGCAACAGCAGCTACATCCAGACATGGCTTAGGAGCACATATTCTCTCAGATTACCAACAGAGAAATTGCACTGTAAAATCCACTTATATTCCATGGTGCTTTTGGCCTTGGAATTTTATACAGACCCTTAAAAGTTGGTGGTTTTAACAATCAGCTCAGGTTTCAAGATGGTCTCTACCTGAAGTCTGACGTTTAAAACCTGAGCATAAGCTCCTGTTGTCAACCCACCACTGCTCTTTTACTGGGAACACAACATATTTGTTATCTGGGGACTGCCTACGTGTGCCTTCAGTTTTTAACTTTTAGGATATTTCTAAGAAAATATTTTTAGCAAATATTAAATTTTTAAGTGGAAGTAGGTGATATTGTGATGTAATGAAAAGTGATTTGGGGGAAAAACACTTTCCAGGACCGGGGATTTAGCTCAGTTGTTCTGCCATCTGTCTGGCAAGCGCAAGGCCCCAAGTTTGATTTCTGGTAAACACATATCCCAGTGCCGGATGTGGTGGCTGAGCCCTGTAATCCCAGCACTTGAAATGCAGAGGCAGGAGGATTGCTGTGAGTTTGAGTCTCTCCTAAGCTACATAGTGACTTCAGGGTCAGCCTGAACTATAAAGCGAGACCCTGTCTCAAAAAATTAAAAAAAAAAAAAAAAAACCACTTTCCAAAAATGACACTGCTGTGTGACCTTGGGCGCATCTGGCCAGTTTGGGAAAGTTCCCTTATCCATGAAGAGGGAGCAAGGTCTCTCCCAGCTGGGCAAGGCAGACTTCTCTGTGGCAGGCTACCAGTTATTTCTTATTGTCATAGTGCCCCCTTGTGGTCCATGTCCTTAGCCAGTTCTTTTGCTTAGCAAAATAAACTTTTCCTCTATTTTTTCAGTTCTTCCTAGCAGCTCTACTTTGCATTATTATGTCATTATGCCATGTTTTTAAGATAAATCGTAGTTGGAAATCAGCAGCTAATTTGAACAGGAGACAGAGTCCTAAACACCATCTTACAAACAGTTCTTTGTGGTTTCTTCCGAAACCGAACATAGCTGACTTGTCACTGACCTAAATGGAAATACCTTATGCGCACTGAGTGTTCTGCGTCTTCCTCTTCCTCTTAGGGACCAGGGGAAGAGGCGTGCGAGAGCCTCCTCCTGCCCCAGCAACACGGACCTGAGCAGGCTGCAGACCAAAGCAGGTGAGATTCTTCCGTTCCCAGCTGCCCTCGGCGCATCTTCATCCAGAGCGACTCTCTTGCAAAGTTTTCCCTGAAGATATCTGACTTTGGCTCACTGTGTGGAAACTCTAGGAACTGTGTCCAACTTGGTCAGAAATCAGTGTTTAATTTCACAAGCTTCTATTATTTTTTACAAGTATCTTGCCATTACCCAGCTCTGGTGCCTCAAACACTGACAGGCTACAGTCTTAATGATTTTGCAGAAACCAGTTAGTAAAAGCATTTGGAAAATGACAAGGAACTTGGTATCAGTGTAGTTCATTGCTTACTTAGATGAAACGATTAACCACGCTAAGATGATGCATTCCAGCCTTAAACTATTTGAGGAAATTGGACAATATGAATTATAGGCTAGCAATAATTCAAAATGTATTCAAGGAATGGAATATGGAAGTAAGCAAAGTAACCAGAGATATATTTATAATATCAAATGCAATGAATATAAACATAATTTTGGATGTAAAATTAAGCTGCAAAAACAGTGGCATAAATTATGGGTTACAGGTGTCAAAGCCAAACATCATGGCCAGTTACCACCCAATTTGGGAAGATAATAACATGCGGAGGGGGAGGCAGGAAGAGAGAGGCTCAGGGAGACACGCAGAGAACCTCAGCGGTGTCTGCAAAGTTACGCTTCTCAGAATATGGGGGAAGGTAGAGGTATGGCATACTGGTAACATGTGAGTGTTTGTCCTATTCTTCATCTTTTTGTGCACATGGAATTTTATGATATCGAACTAATATCTAGTTAAGAATTACCAGTGATG